>OY015312.1:77476484-77675057 GCA_955612985.1 Cheilosia scutellata
CCACCTAGGTGTTGCCATCTCTGAGATAGTGCCAGAAAACCGACTCTAGGTAGTGAAAAAAGTACCATTTTTTGAGCCAACATCAGCCTTTAACTTGGCACCACTGCCACAGTTTTAGAGCCACAGGAGTCGTTTACCCCTCAAACGAAGCGTCTATTTCTCCTCTTTTCAACGCCATATAAAACGCCCACCTAGGTGTTGCCATCTCTGAGATAGTGCCAGAAAACCGACTCTAGGTAGTGAAAAAAGTACCATTTTTTGAGCCAACATCAGCCTTTAACTTGGCACCACTGCCACAGTTTTAGAGCCACAGGAGTCGTTTACCCCTCAAACGAAGCGTCTATTTCTCCTCTTTTCAACGCCATATAAAACGCCTAGGTGTTGCCATCTCTGAGATAGTGCCAGAAAACCGACTCTAGGTAGTGAAAAAAGTACCATTTTTTGAGCCAACATCAGCCTTTAACTTGGCACCACTGCCACAGTTTTAGAGCCACAGGAGTCGTTTACCCCTCAAACGAAGCGTCTCTTTCTCCTCTTTTCAACGCCATATAAAACGCCCACCTAGGTGTTGCCATCTCTGAGATAGTGCCAGAAAACCAACGCTAGGTAGTGAAAAAAGTATCATTTTTTGAGCCAACATCAGCCTTTAACTTGGCACCACTGCCACAGTTTTAGAGCCACAGGAGTCGTTTACCCCTCAAACGAAGCGTCTATTTCTCCTCTTTTCAACGCCATATAAAACGCCCACCTAGGTGTTGCCATCTCTGAGATAGTGCCAGAAAACCAACGCTAGGTAGTGAAAAAAGTATCATTTTTTGAGCCAACATCAGCTTTTAACTTGGCACCACTGCCACAGTTTTAGAGCCACAGGAGTCGTTTACCCCTCAAACGAAGCGTCTATTTCTCCTCTTTTCAACGCCATATAAAACGCCCACCTAGGTGTTGCCATATCTGAGGTAGTTCCAGAAAACCAACGCCAAGTAGGATAAAAAGTACTAATTTTTGAGCCAACATCACCTTTTAACTTGGCACCACTGCCACAGTTTTAGAGCCACAGGAGTCGTTTAACCCTCAAACGAAGCGTCTATTTCTCCTCTTTTCAACGCCATATAAAACGCCCACCTAGGTGTTGCCATCTCTGAGGTAGTTCCAGAAAACCAACGCCAAGTAGGATAAAAAGTACTAATTTTTGAGCCAACATCACCTTTTAACTTGGCACCACTGCCACAGTTTTAGAGCCACAGGAGTCGTTTACCCCTCAAACGAAGCGTCTATTTCTCCTCTTTTCAACGCCATATAAATCGCCCACCTAGGTGTTGCCATCTCTGAGGTAGTTCCAGAAAACCAACGCCAAGTAGGATAAAAAGTACAAATTTTTGAGCCAACATCAGCCTTTAACTTGGCACCACTGCCACAGTTTAAGAGCCACAGGAGTCGTTTACCCCTCAAACGAACCGTCTATTTCTTCTGTTTTCAACGCCATATAAAACGCCCACCTAGGTGTTGCCATCTCTGAGATAGTGCCAGAAAACCGACTCTAGGTAGTGAAAAAAGTACCATTTTTTGAGCCAACATCAGCCTTTAACTTGGCACCACTGCCACAGTTTTAGAGCCACAGGAGTCGTTTACCCCTCAAACGAAGCGTCTATTTCTCCTCTTTTCAACGCCATATAAATCGCCCACCTAGGTGTTGCCATCTCTGAGGTAGTTCCAGAAAACCAACGCCAAGTAGGATAAAAAGTACAAATTTTTGAGCCAACATCAGCCTTTAACTTGGCACCACTGCCACAGTTTAAGAGCCACAGGAGTCGTTTACCCCTCAAACGAACCGTCTATTTCTTCTGTTTTCAACGCCATATAAAACGCCCACCTAGGTGTTGCCATCTCTGAGATAGTGCCAGAAAACCAACGCTAGGTAGTGAAAAAAGTACCATTTTATGAGCCAACATTACCCTTTAACTTGGCACCACTGCCACAGTTTTAGAGCCACAGGAGTCGTTTACCCCTCAAACGAAGCGTCTATTTCTCCTCTTTTTAACGCCATATAAAACGCCCACCTAGGTGTTGCCATCTCTGAGATAGTGCCAGAAAACCAACGCTAGGTAGTGAAAAAAAAAACATTTTTTGAGCCAACATCACCCTTTAACTTGGCACCACTGCCACAGTTTAAGAGCCACAGGAGTCATTTACCCCTCAAACGAAGCGTCTATTTCTCCTCTTTTTAACGCCATATAAAACGCCCACCTAGGTGTTGCCATCTCTGAGATAGTGCCAGAAAACCAACGCTAGGTAGTGAAAAAAAAAACATTTTTTGAGCCAACATCACCCTTTAACTTGGCACCACTGCCACAGTTTTAGAGCCACAGGAGTCGTTTACCCTCAAACGAAGCGTCTATTTCTCCTCTTTTCAACGCCATATAAAACGCCCACCTAGGTGTTGCCATCTCTGAGATAGTGCCAGAAAACCAACGCTAGGTAGTGAAAAAAGTATCATTTTTTGAGCCAACATCAGCTTTTAACTTGGCACCACTGCCACAGTTTTAGAGCCACAGGAGTCGTTTACCCCTCAAACGAAGCGTCTCTTTCTCCTCTTTTCAACGCCATATAAAACGCCCACCTAGGTGTTGCCATCTCTGAGATAGTGCCAGAAAACCAACGCTAGGTAGTGAAAAAAGTATCATTTTTTGAGCCAACATCAGCCTTTAACTTGGCACCACTGCCACAGTTTTAGAGCCACAGTTTTAGAGCCACAGGAGTCGTTTACCCCTCAAACGAAGCGTCTATTTCTCCTCTTTTCAACGCCATATAAAACGCCCACCTAGGTGTTGCCATCTCTGAGATAGTGCCAGAAAACCAACGCTAGGTAGTGAAAAAAGTATCATTTTTTGAGCCAACATCAGCTTTTAACTTGGCACCACTGCCACAGTTTTAGAGCCACAGGAGTCGTTTACCCCTCAAACGAAGCGTCTATTTCTCCTCTTTTCAACGTCATATAAAACGCCCACCTAGGTGTTGCCATATCTGAGGTAGTTCCAGAAAACCAACGCCAAGTAGGATAAAAAGTACTAATTTTTGAGCCAACATCACCTTTTAACTTGGCACCACTGCCACAGTTTTAGAGCCACAGGAGTCGTTTAACCCTCAAACGAAGCGTCTATTTCTCCTCTTTTCAACGCCATATAAAACGCCCACCTAGGTGTTGCCATCTCTGAGGTAGTTCCAGAAAACCAACGCCAAGTAGGATAAAAAGTACTAATTTTTGAGCCAACATCACCTTTTAACTTGGCACCACTGCCACAGTTTTAGAGCCACAGGAGTCGTTTACCCCTCAAACGAAGCGTCTATTCCTCCTCTTTTCAACGCCATATAAAACGCCCACCTAGGTGTTGCAATCTCTGAGATAGTGCCAGAAAACCAACGCTAGGTAGTGAAAAAAGTATCATTTTTTGAGCCAACATCAGCTTTTAACTTGGCACCACTGTCACCGTTTTAGAGCCACAGGAGTCGTTTACCCCTCAAACGAAGCGTCTATTTCTCCTCTTTTCAACGCCATATAAAACGCCCACCTAGGTGTTGCCATCTCTGAGATAGTGCCAGAAAACCGACTTTAGGTAGTGAAAAAAGTACCATTTTTTGAGCCAACATCAGCCTTTAACTTGGCACCACTGCCACAGTTTTAGAGCCACAGGAGTCGTTTACCCCTCAAACGAAGCGTCTATTTCTCCTCTTTTCAACGCCATATAAAACGCCCACCTAGGTGTTGCCATCTCTGAGATAGTGCCAGAAAACCGACTCTAGGTAGTGAAAAAAGTACCATTTTTTGAGCCAACATCAGCCTTTAACTTGGCACCACTGCCACAGTTTTAGAGCCACAGGAGTCGTTTACCCCTCAAACGAAGCGTCTATTTCTCCTCTTTTCAACGCCATATAAAACGCCTAGGTGTTGCCATCTCTGAGATAGTGCCAGAAAACCGACTCTAGGTAGTGAAAAAAGTACCATTTTTTGAGCCAACATCAGCCTTTAACTTGGCACCACTGCCACAGTTTTAGAGCCACAGGAGTCGTTTACCCTTCAAACGAAGCGTCTCTTTCTCCTCTTTTCAACGCCATATAAAACGCCCACCTAGGTGTTGCCATCTCTGAGATAGTGCCAGAAAACCAACGCTAGGTAGTGAAAAAAGTATCATTTTTTGAGCCAACATCAGCTTTTAACTTGGCACCACTGCCACAGTTTTAGAGCCACAGGAGTCGTTTACCCCTCAAACGAAGCGTCTATTTCTCCTCTTTTCAACGCCATATAAAACGCCCACCTAGGTGTTGCCATATCTGAGGTAGTTCCAGGAAACCAACGCCAAGTAGGATAAAAAGTACTAATTTTTGAGCCAACATCACCTTTTAACTTGGCACCACTGCCACAGTTTTAGAGCCACAGGAGTCGTTTAACCCTCAAACGAAGCGTCTATTTCTCCTCTTTTCAACGCCATATAAAACGCCCACCTAGGTGTTTCCATCTCTGAGGTAGTTCCAGAAAACCAACGCCAAGTAGGATAAAAAGTACTAATTTTTGAGCCAACATCACCTTTTAACTTGGCACCACTGCCACAGTTTTAGAGCCACAGGAGTCGTTTACCCCTCAAACGAAGCGTCTATTCCTCCTCTTTTCAACGCCATATAAAACGCCCACCTAGGTGTTGCAATCTCTGAGATAGTGCCAGAAAACCAACGCTAGGTAGTGAAAAAAGTATCATTTTTTGAGCCAACATCAGCTTTTAACTTGGCACCACTGCCACAGTTTTAGAGCCACAGGAGTCGTTTACCCCTCAAACGAAGCGTCTATTTCTCCTCTTTTCAACGCCATATAAAACGTCCACCTAGGTGTTGCCATCTCTGAGATAGTGCCAGAAAACCGACTCTAGGTAGTGAAAAAAGTACCATTTTTTGAGCCAACATCAGCCTTTAACTTGGCACCACTGCCACAGTTTTAGAGCCACAGGAGTCGTTTACCCCTCAAACGAAGCGTCTATTTCTCCTCTTTTCAACGCCATATAAAACGCCCACCTAGGTGTTGCCATCTCTGAGATAGTGCCAGAAAACCGACTCTAGGTAATGAAAAAAGTACCATTTTTTGAGCCAACATCAGCCTTTAACTTGGCACCACTGCCACAGTTTTAGAGCCACAGGAGTCGTTTACCCCTCAAACGAAGCGTCTATTTCTCCTCTTTTCAACGCCATATAAAACGCCCACCTAGGTGTTGCCATCTCTGAGATAGTGCCAGAAAACCAACGCTAGGTAGTGAAAAAAGTACCATTTTTTGAGCCAGCATCAGCCTTTAACTTGGCACCACTGCCACAGTTTTAGAGCCACAGGAGTCGTTTACCCCTCAAACGAAGCGTCTATTTCTCCTCTTTTCAACGTCATATAAAACGCCCACCTAGGTGTTGCCATATCTGAGGTAGTTCCAGAAAACCAACGCCAAGTAGGATAAAAAGTACTAATTTTTGAGCCAACATCACCTTTTAACTTGGCACCACTGCCACAGTTTTAGAGCCACAGGAGTCGTTTAACCCTCAAACGAAGCGTCTATTTCTCCTCTTTTCAACGCCATATAAAACGCCCACCTAGGTGTTGCCATCTCTGAGGTAGTTCCAGAAAACCAACGCCAAGTAGGATAAAAAGTACTAATTTTTGAGCCAACATCACCTTTTAACTTGGCACCACTGCCACAGTTTTAGAGCCACAGGAGTCGTTTACCCCTCAAACGAAGCGTCTATTCCTCCTCTTTTCAACGCCATATAAAACGCCCACCTAGGTGTTGCAATCTCTGAGATAGTGCCAGAAAACCAACGCTAGGTAGTGAAAAAAGTATCATTTTTTGAGCCAACATCAGCTTTTAACTTGGCACCACTGCCACAGTTTTAGAGCCACAGGAGTCGTTTACCCCTCAAACGAAGCGTCTATTTCTCTTCTTTTCAACGCCATATAAAACGCCCACCTAGGTGTTGCCATCTCTGAGATAGTGCCAGAAAACCGACTCTAGGTAGTGAAAAAAGTACCATTTTTTGAGCCAACATCAGCCTTTAACTTGGCACCACTGCCACAGTTTTAGAGCCACAGGAGTCGTTTACCCCTCAAACGAAGCGTCTATTTCTCCTCTTTTCAACGCCATATAAAACGCCCACCTAGGTGTTGCCATCTCTGAGATAGTGCCAGAAAACCGACTCTAGGTAGTGAAAAAAGTACCATTTTTTGAGCCAACATCAGCCTTTAACTTGGCACCACTGCCACAGTTTTAGAGCCACAGGAGTCGTTTACCCCTCAAACGAAGCGTCTATTTCTCCTCTTTTCAACGCCATATAAAACGCCCACCTAGGTGTTGCCATCTCTGAGATAGTGCCAGAAAACCAACGCTAGGTAGTGAAAAAAGTACCATTTTTTGAGCCAGCATCAGCCTTTAACTTGGCACCACTGCCACAGTTTTAGAGCCACAGGAGTCGTTTACCCCTCAAACGAAGCGTCTATTTCTCCTCTTTTCAACGTCATATAAAACGCCCACCTAGGTGTTGCCATATCTGAGGTAGTTCCAGAAAACCAACGCCAAGTAGGATAAAAAGTACTAATTTTTGAGCCAACATCAGCTTTTAACTTGGCACCACTGCCACAGTTTTAGAGCCACAGGAGTCGTTTACCCCTCAAACGAAGCGTCTATTTCTCCTCTTTTCAACGCCATATAAAACGTCCACCTAGGTGTTGCCATCTCTGAGATAGTGCCAGAAAACCGACTCTAGGTAGTGAAAAAAGTACCATTTTTTGAGCCAACATCAGCCTTTAACTTGGCACCACTGCCACAGTTTTAGAGCCACAGGAGTCGTTTACCCCTCAAACGAAGCGTCTATTTCTCCTCTTTTCAACGCCATATAAAACGCCCACCTAGGTGTTGCCATCTCTGAGATAGTGCCAGAAAACCGACTCTAGGTAATGAAAAAAGTACCATTTTTTGAGCCAACATCAGCCTTTAACTTGGCACCACTGCCACAGTTTTAGAGCCACAGGAGTCGTTTACCCCTCAAACGAAGCGTCTATTTCTCCTCTTTTCAACGCCATATAAAACGCCCACCTAGGTGTTGCCATCTCTGAGATAGTGCCAGAAAACCAACGCTAGGTAGTGAAAAAAGTACCATTTTTTGAGCCAGCATCAGCCTTTAACTTGGCACCACTGCCACCGTTTTAGAGCCACAGGAGTCGTTTACCCCTCAAACGAAGCGTCTATTTCTCCTCTTTTCAACGCCATATAAAACGCCCACCTAGGTGTTGCCATCTCTGAGATAGTGCCAGAAAACCGACTCTAGGTAGTGAAAAAAGTACCATTTTTTGAGCCAACATCAGCCTTTAACTTGGCACCACTGCCACAGTTTTAGAGCCACAGGAGTCGTTTACCCCTCAAACGAAGCGTCTATTTCTCCTCTTTTCAACGCCATATAAAACGCCCACCTAGGTGTTGCCATCTCTGAGATAGTGCCAGAAAACCAACGCTAGGTAGTGAAAAAAGTATCATTTTTTGAGCCAACATCAGCTTTTAACTTGGCACCACTGCGACAGTTTTAGAGCCACAGGAGTCGTTTACCCCTCAAACGAAGCGTCTATTTCTCCTCTTTTCAACGTCATATAAAACGCCCACCTAGGTGTTGCCATATCTGAGGTAGTTCCAGAAAACCAACGCCAAGTAGGATAAAAAGTACTAATTTTTGAGCCAACATCACCTTTTAACTTGGCACCACTGCCACAGTTTTAGAGCCACAGGAGTCGTTTAACCCTCAAACGAAGCGTCTATTTCTCCTCTTTTCAACGCCATATAAAACGCCCACCTAGGTTTTGCCATCTCTGAGGTAGTTCCAGAAAACCAACGCCAAGTAGGATAAAAAGTACTAATTTTTGAGCCAACATCACCTTTTAACTTGGCACCACTGCCACAGTTTTAGAGCCACAGGAGTCGTTTACCCCTCAAACGAAGCGTCTATTCCTCCTCTTTTCAACGCCATATAAAACGCCCACCTAGGTGTTGCAATCTATGAGATAGTGCCAGAAAACCAACGCTAGGTAGTGAAAAAAGTATCATTTTTTGAGCCAACATCAGCTTTTAACTTGGCACCACTGCCACAGTTTTAGAGCCACAGGAGTCGTTTACCCCTCAAACGAAGCGTCTATTTCTTCTCTTTTCAACGCCATATAAAACGCCCACCTAGGTGTTGCCATCTCTGAGATAGTGCCAGAAAACCGACTCTAGGTAGTGAAAAAAGTACCATTTTTTGAGCCAACATCAGCCTTTAACTTGGCACCACTGCCACAGTTTTAGAGCCACAGGAGTCGTTTACCCCTCAAACGAAGCGTCTATTTCTCCTCTTTTCAACGCCATATAAAACGCCCACCTAGGTGTTGCCATCTCTGAGATAGTGCAGAAAATCGACTCTAGGTAGTGAAAAAAGTACCATTTTTTGAGCCAACATCAGCCTTTAACTTGGCACCACTGCCACAGTTTTAGAGCCACAGGAGTCGTTTACCCCTCAAACGAAGCGTCTATTTCTCCTCTTTTCAACGCCATATAAAACGCCCACCTAGGTGTTGCCATCTCTGAGATAGTGCCAGAAAACCGACTCTAGGTAGTGAAAAAAGTACCATTTTTTGAGCCAACATCAGCCTTTAACTTGGCACCACTGCCACAGTTTTAGAGCCACAGGAGTCGTTTACCCCTCAAACGAAGCGTCTATTTCTCCTCTTTTCAACGCCATATAAAACGCCCACCTAGGTGTTGCCATCTCTGAGATAGTGCCAGAAAACCAACGCTAGGTAGTGAAAAAAGTATCATTTTTTGAGCCAACATCAGCTTTTAACTTGGCACCACTGCCACAGTTTTAGAGCCACAGGAGTCGTTTACCCCTCAAACGAAGCGTCTATTTCTCCTCTTTTCAACGTCATATAAAACGCCCACCTAGGTGTTGCCATATCTGAGGTAGTTCCAGAAAACCAACGCCAAGTAGGATAAAAAGTACTAATTTTTGAGCCAACATCACCTTTTAACTTGGCACCACTGCCACAGTTTTAGAGCCACAGGAGTCGTTTAACCCTCAAACGAAGCGTCTATTTCTCCTCTTTTCAACGCCATATAAAACGCCCACTTAGGTGTTGCCATCTCTGAGGTAGTTCCAGAAAACCAACGCCAAGTAGGATAAAAAGTACTAATTTTTGAGCCAACATCACCTTTTAACTTGGCACCACTGCCACAGTTTTAGAGCCACAGGAGTCGTTTACCCCTCAAACGAAGCGTCTATTCCTCCTCTTTTCAACGCCATATAAAACGCCCACCTAGGTGTTGCAATCTCTGAGATAGTGCCAGAAAACCAACGCTAGGTAGTGAAAAAAGTATCATTTTTTGAGCCAACATCAGCTTTTAACTTGGCACCACTGTCACCGTTTTAGAGCCACAGGAGTCGTTTACCCCTCAAACGAAGCGTCTATTTCTCCTCTTTTCAACGCCATATAAAACGCCCACCTAGGTGTTGCCATCTCTGAGATAGTGCCAGAAAACCGACTTTAGGTAGTGAAAAAAGTACCATTTTTTGAGCCAACATCAGCTTTTAACTTGGCACCACTGCCACAGTTTTAGAGCCACAGGAGTCGTTTACCCCTCAAACGAAGCGTCTATTTCTCCTCTTTTCAACGCCATATAAAACGCCCACCTAGGTGTTGCCATCTCTGAGATAGTGCCAGAAAACCGACTCTAGGTAGTGAAAAAAGTACCATTTTTTGAGCCAACATCAGCCTTTAACTTGGCACCACTGCCACAGTTTTAGAGCCACAGGAGTCGTTTACCCCTCAAACGAAGCGTCTATTTCTCCTCTTTTCAACGCCATATAAAACGCCCACCTAGGTGTTGCCATCTCTGAGATAGTGCCAGAAAACCGACTCTAGGTAGTGAAAAAAGTACCATTTTTTGAGCCAACATCAGCCTTTAACTTGGCACCACTGCCACAGTTTTAGAGCCACAGGAGTCGTTTACCCCTCAAACGAAGCGTCTATTTCTCCTCTTTTCAACGCCATATAAAACGCCTAGGTGTTGCCATCTCTGAGATAGTGCCAGAAAACCGACTCTAGGTAGTGAAAAAAGTACCATTTTTTGAGCCAACATCAGCCTTTAACTTGGCACCACTGCCACAGTTTTAGAGCCACAGGAGTCGTTTACCCCTCAAACGAAGCGTCTCTTTCTCCTCTTTTCAACGCCATATAAAACGCCCACCTAGGTGTTGCCATCTCTGAGATAGTGCCAGAAAACCAACGCTAGGTAGTGAAAAAAGTATCATTTTTTGAGCCAACATCAGCCTTTAACTTGGCACCACTGCCACAGTTTTAGAGCCACAGGAGTCGTTTACCCCTCAAACGAAGCGTCTATTTCTCCTCTTTTCAACGCCATATAAAACGCCCACCTAGGTGTTGCCATCTCTGAGATAGTGCCAGAAAACCAACGCTAGGTAGTGAAAAAAGTATCATTTTTTGAGCCAACATCAGCTTTTAACTTGGCACCACTGCCACAGTTTTAGAGCCACAGGAGTCGTTTACCCCTCAAACGAAGCGTCTATTTCTCCTCTTTTCAACGCCATATAAAACGCCCACCTAGGTGTTGCCATATCTGAGGTAGTTCCAGAAAACCAACGCCAAGTAGGATAAAAAGTACTAATTTTTGAGCCAACATCACCTTTTAACTTGGCACCACTGCCACAGTTTTAGAGCCACAGGAGTCGTTTAACCCTCAAACGAAGCGTCTATTTCTCCTCTTTTCAACGCCATATAAAACGCCCACCTAGGTGTTGCCATCTCTGAGGTAGTTCCAGAAAACCAACGCCAAGTAGGATAAAAAGTACTAATTTTTGAGCCAACATCACCTTTTAACTTGGCACCACTGCCACAGTTTTAGAGCCACAGGAGTCGTTTACCCCTCAAACGAAGCGTCTATTTCTCCTCTTTTCAACGCCATATAAATCGCCCACCTAGGTGTTGCCATCTCTGAGGTAGTTCCAGAAAACCAACGCCAAGTAGGATAAAAAGTACAAATTTTTGAGCCAACATCAGCCTTTAACTTGGCACCACTGCCACAGTTTAAGAGCCACAGGAGTCGTTTACCCCTCAAACGAACCGTCTATTTCTTCTGTTTTCAACGCCATATAAAACGCCCACCTAGGTGTTGCCATCTCTGAGATAGTGCCAGAAAACCGACTCTAGGTAGTGAAAAAAGTACCATTTTTTGAGCCAACATCAGCCTTTAACTTGGCACCACTGCCACAGTTTTAGAGCCACAGGAGTCGTTTACCCCTCAAACGAAGCGTCTATTTCTCCTCTTTTCAACGCCATATAAATCGCCCACCTAGGTGTTGCCATCTCTGAGGTAGTTCCAGAAAACCAACGCCAAGTAGGATAAAAAGTACAAATTTTTGAGCCAACATCAGCCTTTAACTTGGCACCACTGCCACAGTTTAAGAGCCACAGGAGTCGTTTACCCCTCAAACGAACCGTCTATTTCTTCTGTTTTCAACGCCATATAAAACGCCCACCTAGGTGTTGCCATCTCTGAGATAGTGCCAGAAAACCAACGCTAGGTAGTGAAAAAAGTACCATTTTATGAGCCAACATTACCCTTTAACTTGGCACCACTGCCACAGTTTTAGAGCCACAGGAGTCGTTTACCCCTCAAACGAAGCGTCTATTTCTCCTCTTTTTAACGCCATATAAAACGCCCACCTAGGTGTTGCCATCTCTGAGATAGTGCCAGAAAACCAACGCTAGGTAGTGAAAAAAAAAACATTTTTTGAGCCAACATCACCCTTTAACTTGGCACCACTGCCACAGTTTAAGAGCCACAGGAGTCATTTACCCCTCAAACGAAGCGTCTATTTCTCCTCTTTTTAACGCCATATAAAACGCCCACCTAGGTGTTGCCATCTCTGAGATAGTGCCAGAAAACCAACGCTAGGTAGTGAAAAAAAAAACATTTTTTGAGCCAACATCACCCTTTAACTTGGCACCACTGCCACAGTTTTAGAGCCACAGGAGTCGTTTACCCTCAAACGAAGCGTCTATTTCTCCTCTTTTCAACGCCATATAAAACGCCCACCTAGGTGTTGCCATCTCTGAGATAGTGCCAGAAAACCAACGCTAGGTAGTGAAAAAAGTATCATTTTTTGAGCCAACATCAGCTTTTAACTTGGCACCACTGCCACAGTTTTAGAGCCACAGGAGTCGTTTACCCCTCAAACGAAGCGTCTCTTTCTCCTCTTTTCAACGCCATATAAAACGCCCACCTAGGTGTTGCCATCTCTGAGATAGTGCCAGAAAACCAACGCTAGGTAGTGAAAAAAGTATCATTTTTTGAGCCAACATCAGCCTTTAACTTGGCACCACTGCCACAGTTTTAGAGCCACAGTTTTAGAGCCACAGGAGTCGTTTACCCCTCAAACGAAGCGTCTATTTCTCCTCTTTTCAACGCCATATAAAACGCCCACCTAGGTGTTGCCATCTCTGAGATAGTGCCAGAAAACCAACGCTAGGTAGTGAAAAAAGTATCATTTTTTGAGCCAACATCAGCTTTTAACTTGGCACCACTGCCACAGTTTTAGAGCCACAGGAGTCGTTTACCCCTCAAACGAAGCGTCTATTTCTCCTCTTTTCAACGTCATATAAAACGCCCACCTAGGTGTTGCCATATCTGAGGTAGTTCCAGAAAACCAACGCCAAGTAGGATAAAAAGTACTAATTTTTGAGCCAACATCACCTTTTAACTTGGCACCACTGCCACAGTTTTAGAGCCACAGGAGTCGTTTAACCCTCAAACGAAGCGTCTATTTCTCCTCTTTTCAACGCCATATAAAACGCCCACCTAGGTGTTGCCATCTCTGAGGTAGTTCCAGAAAACCAACGCCAAGTAGGATAAAAAGTACTAATTTTTGAGCCAACATCACCTTTTAACTTGGCACCACTGCCACAGTTTTAGAGCCACAGGAGTCGTTTACCCCTCAAACGAAGCGTCTATTCCTCCTCTTTTCAACGCCATATAAAACGCCCACCTAGGTGTTGCAATCTCTGAGATAGTGCCAGAAAACCAACGCTAGGTAGTGAAAAAAGTATCATTTTTTGAGCCAACATCAGCTTTTAACTTGGCACCACTGTCACCGTTTTAGAGCCACAGGAGTCGTTTACCCCTCAAACGAAGCGTCTATTTCTCCTCTTTTCAACGCCATATAAAACGCCCACCTAGGTGTTGCCATCTCTGAGATAGTGCCAGAAAACCGACTTTAGGTAGTGAAAAAAGTACCATTTTTTGAGCCAACATCAGCCTTTAACTTGGCACCACTGCCACAGTTTTAGAGCCACAGGAGTCGTTTACCCCTCAAACGAAGCGTCTATTTCTCCTCTTTTCAACGCCATATAAAACGCCCACCTAGGTGTTGCCATCTCTGAGATAGTGCCAGAAAACCGACTCTAGGTAGTGAAAAAAGTACCATTTTTTGAGCCAACATCAGCCTTTAACTTGGCACCACTGCCACAGTTTTAGAGCCACAGGAGTCGTTTACCCCTCAAACGAAGCGTCTATTTCTCCTCTTTTCAACGCCATATAAAACGCCTAGGTGTTGCCATCTCTGAGATAGTGCCAGAAAACCGACTCTAGGTAGTGAAAAAAGTACCATTTTTTGAGCCAACATCAGCCTTTAACTTGGCACCACTGCCACAGTTTTAGAGCCACAGGAGTCGTTTACCCTTCAAACGAAGCGTCTCTTTCTCCTCTTTTCAACGCCATATAAAACGCCCACCTAGGTGTTGCCATCTCTGAGATAGTGCCAGAAAACCAACGCTAGGTAGTGAAAAAAGTATCATTTTTTGAGCCAACATCAGCTTTTAACTTGGCACCACTGCCACAGTTTTAGAGCCACAGGAGTCGTTTACCCCTCAAACGAAGCGTCTATTTCTCCTCTTTTCAACGCCATATAAAACGCCCACCTAGGTGTTGCCATATCTGAGGTAGTTCCAGGAAACCAACGCCAAGTAGGATAAAAAGTACTAATTTTTGAGCCAACATCACCTTTTAACTTGGCACCACTGCCACAGTTTTAGAGCCACAGGAGTCGTTTAACCCTCAAACGAAGCGTCTATTTCTCCTCTTTTCAACGCCATATAAAACGCCCACCTAGGTGTTTCCATCTCTGAGGTAGTTCCAGAAAACCAACGCCAAGTAGGATAAAAAGTACTAATTTTTGAGCCAACATCACCTTTTAACTTGGCACCACTGCCACAGTTTTAGAGCCACAGGAGTCGTTTACCCCTCAAACGAAGCGTCTATTCCTCCTCTTTTCAACGCCATATAAAACGCCCACCTAGGTGTTGCAATCTCTGAGATAGTGCCAGAAAACCAACGCTAGGTAGTGAAAAAAGTATCATTTTTTGAGCCAACATCAGCTTTTAACTTGGCACCACTGCCACAGTTTTAGAGCCACAGGAGTCGTTTACCCCTCAAACGAAGCGTCTATTTCTCCTCTTTTCAACGCCATATAAAACGTCCACCTAGGTGTTGCCATCTCTGAGATAGTGCCAGAAAACCGACTCTAGGTAGTGAAAAAAGTACCATTTTTTGAGCCAACATCAGCCTTTAACTTGGCACCACTGCCACAGTTTTAGAGCCACAGGAGTCGTTTACCCCTCAAACGAAGCGTCTATTTCTCCTCTTTTCAACGCCATATAAAACGCCCACCTAGGTGTTGCCATCTCTGAGATAGTGCCAGAAAACCGACTCTAGGTAATGAAAAAAGTACCATTTTTTGAGCCAACATCAGCCTTTAACTTGGCACCACTGCCACAGTTTTAGAGCCACAGGAGTCGTTTACCCCTCAAACGAAGCGTCTATTTCTCCTCTTTTCAACGCCATATAAAACGCCCACCTAGGTGTTGCCATCTCTGAGATAGTGCCAGAAAACCAACGCTAGGTAGTGAAAAAAGTACCATTTTTTGAGCCAGCATCAGCCTTTAACTTGGCACCACTGCCACAGTTTTAGAGCCACAGGAGTCGTTTACCCCTCAAACGAAGCGTCTATTTCTCCTCTTTTCAACGTCATATAAAACGCCCACCTAGGTGTTGCCATATCTGAGGTAGTTCCAGAAAACCAACGCCAAGTAGGATAAAAAGTACTAATTTTTGAGCCAACATCACCTTTTAACTTGGCACCACTGCCACAGTTTTAGAGCCACAGGAGTCGTTTAACCCTCAAACGAAGCGTCTATTTCTCCTCTTTTCAACGCCATATAAAACGCCCACCTAGGTGTTGCCATCTCTGAGGTAGTTCCAGAAAACCAACGCCAAGTAGGATAAAAAGTACTAATTTTTGAGCCAACATCACCTTTTAACTTGGCACCACTGCCACAGTTTTAGAGCCACAGGAGTCGTTTACCCCTCAAACGAAGCGTCTATTCCTCCTCTTTTCAACGCCATATAAAACGCCCACCTAGGTGTTGCAATCTCTGAGATAGTGCCAGAAAACCAACGCTAGGTAGTGAAAAAAGTATCATTTTTTGAGCCAACATCAGCTTTTAACTTGGCACCACTGCCACAGTTTTAGAGCCACAGGAGTCGTTTACCCCTCAAACGAAGCGTCTATTTCTCTTCTTTTCAACGCCATATAAAACGCCCACCTAGGTGTTGCCATCTCTGAGATAGTGCCAGAAAACCGACTCTAGGTAGTGAAAAAAGTACCATTTTTTGAGCCAACATCAGCCTTTAACTTGGCACCACTGCCACAGTTTTAGAGCCACAGGAGTCGTTTACCCCTCAAACGAAGCGTCTATTTCTCCTCTTTTCAACGCCATATAAAACGCCCACCTAGGTGTTGCCATCTCTGAGATAGTGCCAGAAAACCGACTCTAGGTAGTGAAAAAAGTACCATTTTTTGAGCCAACATCAGCCTTTAACTTGGCACCACTGCCACAGTTTTAGAGCCACAGGAGTCGTTTACCCCTCAAACGAAGCGTCTATTTCTCCTCTTTTCAACGCCATATAAAACGCCCACCTAGGTGTTGCCATCTCTGAGATAGTGCCAGAAAACCAACGCTAGGTAGTGAAAAAAGTACCATTTTTTGAGCCAGCATCAGCCTTTAACTTGGCACCACTGCCACAGTTTTAGAGCCACAGGAGTCGTTTACCCCTCAAACGAAGCGTCTATTTCTCCTCTTTTCAACGTCATATAAAACGCCCACCTAGGTGTTGCCATATCTGAGGTAGTTCCAGAAAACCAACGCCAAGTAGGATAAAAAGTACTAATTTTTGAGCCAACATCACCTTTTAACTTGGCACCACTGCCACAGTTTTAGAGCCACAGGAGTCGTTTAACCCTCAAACGAAGCGTCTATTTCTCCTCTTTTCAACGCCATATAAAACGCCCACCTAGGTATTGCCATCTCTGAGGTAGTTCCAGAAAACCAACGCCAAGTAGGATAAAAAGTACTAATTTTTGAGCCAACATCACCTTTTAACTTGGCACCACTGCCACAGTTTTAGAGCCACAGGAGTCGTTTACCCCTCAAACGAAGCGTCTATTTCTCCTCTTTTCAACGCCATATAAAACGCCCACCTAGGTGTTGCCATCTCTGAGATAGTGCCAGAAAACCAACGCTAGGTAGTGAAAAAAGTACCATTTTTTGAGCCAGCATCAGCCTTTAACTTGGCACCACTGCCACAGTTTTAGAGCCACAGGAGTCGTTTACCCCTCAAACGAAGCGTCTATTTCTCCTCTTTTCAACGTCATATAAAACGCCCACCTAGGTGTTGCCATATCTGAGGTAGTTCCAGAAAACCAACGCCAGGTAGGATAAAAAGTACTAATTTTTGAGCCAACATCACCTTTTAACTTGGCACCACTGCCACAGTTTTAGAGCCACAGGAGTCGTTTAACCCTCAAACGAAGCGTCTATTTCTCCTCTTTTCAACGCCATATAAAACGCCCACCTAGGTGTTGCCATCTCTGAGGTAGTTCCAGAAAACCAACGCCAAGTAGGATAAAAAGTACTAATTTTTGAGCCAACATCACCTTTTAACTTGGCACCACTGCCACAGTTTTAGAGCCACAGGAGTCGTTTACCCCTCAAACGAAGCGTCTATTTCTCCTCTTTTCAACGCCATATAAAACGCCCACCTAGGTGTTGCCATCTCTGAGATAGTGCCAGAAAACCAACGCTAGGTAGTGAAAAAGTACCATTTTTTGATCCAACATCAGCTTTTAACTTGGCACCACTGCCACAAGAGTCGTTTACCCCTCAAACGAAGCGTCTATTTCTCCTCTTTTCAACGCCATATAAAACGCCCACCTAGGTGTTGCCATCTCTGAGATAGTGCCAGAAAACCAACGCTAGATAGTGAAAAAAGTACCATTTTTTGAGCCAACATCAGCCTTTAACTGGGCACCACTGCCACAGTTTTACAGCCACAGGAGTCTTTTACCCCTCAAACGAAGCGTCTATTTCTCCTCTTTTCAACGCCATATAAAACGCCCACCTAGGTGTTGCCATCTCTGAGGTAGTTCCAGAAAACCAACGCCAAGTAGGATAAAAAGTACTAATTTTTGAGCCAACATCAGCCTTTAACTTGGCACCACTGCCACAGTTTTAGAGCCACAGGAGTCGTTTACCCCTCAAACGAAGCGTCTATTTCTCCTCTTTTCAAAGCCATTATGGAAGTGACATCGAAGAAAAAAGTTTAAGCAACACTTCAAAGTTACAAATTTAAAAAAAGTAATTGGAATTCGCGCAGCCAATGCTTCTCTTATTGAGCAGGAGCGCATAAAATGAGCTCATAAAATCCGTGGTATAAACTATACCCAGAATTAAAAAATTGCTTAAAAGTTCAATGTGCCTTTCGGCCTCTATAATTACCTATGTGTGAAAATGGAGATGTACCTATGCAAAAATGTATCAACATCATTTTTGAGCTACAAATTTTGCTTATTTTTTTTAATTAAAAAGTATATTATGGTCCTACTCTGTTGATGAAAGTAAAATCTATAGCGCAATCTAGCGCTTTTTTTGAATTGTTTTATCTCCGAGTGGTTAAAGCGACCTGGCAGCACTGGTACTGATGCGTAGCGTATCAGGGCCTTGTTGATTCTCGAAATAAAAAAAAAACGACGTTCAGACGCAGCGGCGGCAGAAATTGAGGGTGGGATTTTGCGTGCTGTGGAAGTTAAGCCTTTAGTCAGGTCCGAGCACTAGCTGTGCAATTGGAACTTCAGAACCAGAACCAGGATTCACAGAACTCTCCAGAGTAATAGGTTACACCCTTTCCATTTAGCACCGGTACATACACTTCCTCAAAAACATTCTGTGGACTGACGAAGCTCTATTCACAAACAAAGTCACAAATTTACAAATCTCCACAATTTGCACCATTGGTCAGACCCCAATCCCCTTTTAATACGCACAACATCCTTTCAAAGGTAAGAATTTAATTATTTTGAACAACTTCTTCAAAATGTGTGCTTATTTCAGGATTGTCGAAGCTCCTTAAAGGTGTTCTTCTTTTTCAGAGAAGAGCGATGTTCTTTCAACAGAGTGGAGCACCTTGTGACAGTAGCAGCGGGGTAACTCCATTCCTTAACCACACTTTTAACGAACAGTGAACTGGTCGATTTGGTCCAATCCTTGGCCACCCAGATCTCCTTACGTAACACCCAAGGGTTTTTTTTCTGGGGTGCTGTGAAAGAAAAAATTGATTTTAGAGAAATATCGAGGATCTTCTCGACCATTTTCGTCTGACAAAAAAACGGCGTTTACTACAAATTCTGTTGATAGTATGTAAAAAAGTTGCTTAACATAATTTTTAAAAAAATTCTCAAGGATAAAAATTTCATAAAAAAAATTAAACGGGAAATATGGTGAAAATAACAGCTTAACTGGGACACCCTGTATACTCCAATTCATTGATTTTTATTAGTTTTTAAATCGTATGCACCTAAACGAACATACTAAAATTATTTTTTTTAAAGAAGAAGACGTCTTGATTTTTTTTTTGACATGACATGATGGTAGAACGTCTGCGTTGACCGTAAGATTTTGTATTAACGAATCTATGCAAGGAATCAGTATAGACACTCTAAAATAGGCTTCAGTAGAAGAGGTTTCTGGATTGGAACGCGTTGTTTGTTTCAATGAAGTTCTTGGGACTCTTAATTAAGCTTCAAATAAGTCCTCGGCAAGGATTCGGGATTCGGATTGAAAAGCCTCTCTGAAAAAATCTTCGGCATTTTCTCTGATATTCTTAAGAGAATTCAGAACTTCTTTTGTGCGGTCGATTGCAGAAACGAAATCTAAGGATTTGGTCTGTAGGAAAACTGATAAGGGTAGCGTTATACTGAATATTTTTTCGCATACAATGAGGCTTACTAGGAAATCACTTTTTTGGATCGCTGCCAAAAGTGTTGATGCTTTCGAAGACTTCGCCCACGTTCTGCTGATTTTTTCTTCAAGACTTATTGAGATGCATTTGAAGAGCTCTACAAAGGAAATAAGGCACAAAGGCTTAGAAGCCGAGTTTTTCGCCTCTCTGGTGCGTGTTTTTTAATGATATTTTTTTAAATTATATGTATTTGCATTTGAATGGTTGCAGGAGTTTTAGTTTCAAATTTTTTGCTTTGCGATTCGGGGGGGGGGGGGCTTCAGCCCCTCAAGTCCCCCCCCTGGCTACGTGCCTGGAATGACCGGGCGAATTGCTGATGTCAAACATTTTGCCCTGAGGTCCTTTTAACATCAATAAAGGATATTGCTCCCAAAATGTCCTTCAAACCAAAATGTTTTTTCTTTATTTATAATTGAAAATATAACCCGAAATTATTAAAAAGGACATTTTATCAATATTTTGTATTATAAAAAATTTGCATACACATTTCACATTTTACCCTGATCAATAAAACCTACTCACTAAAATCGTCGTACTTGCATACCCATCCATCCAACAATCAAGGACATTTTACCAGTAATAGATATGTATTAAAAAAATATTTTCATACGATAACACCCCACCAAAATCGTCCTTCTGTACACACTCTCCCTAGTACTTATTCATCCTTCGGCCACCAAACGAAAATACACCATCTACTACACACCTATCATATTCCAAATATTCAATCACACTGTCTCTATATAGAACCTATTTCATCCCCAACACAAAACGCCACTCCTTATCCCCATCCCAAACAGTTATTTTCAGACTCCAATATACCTATACGTCGTAACATTCTCCTTCAACAGCTATCATCGTCCTCCATCAACCACCAATCGCTAATATTCCATCACACTCCATCTACAAAACACCTATCATATTTATCATATTCTAACACACTCTCTCTATTTGTACAACCTATTTCATTTCGTATCCAACACAAAACCACATGCCAAACGCCACACCTTATCCCCATCCCCAACAGTTATCTTCAGACTCTATCTTCAACGTCGTAACATTCTCCTTCAACAGCTATCATCGTCCGCCATCAACCACCAATCGCTAATATTCCATCACACTCCATCTACAAAACACCTATCATATTCCAAATATTCAATCACCTGTCTCTATATAGAACCTATTTCATCCACAATACAAAACGCCATTCCCTATCCCCATCCCAAACAGTTATTTTCAGACTTCAATATACACGTCGTAACATTCTCCTTCAACAGCTATTATCGTCCTCCATCAACCACCAAACGCTAATCACACTCCATCTAAAAAACACCTATCACATTCCAACACACTCTCTCTTTTTGTACAACCTATTTCATTTCATATCCAACACAAAACCCCATGCCAAAAGCCACACCTTATCCCCATCCCCAACAGTTATTTTCAGAATCCATCTTTAACGTCGTAACATTCTCCTTCAACAGCTACCATTATCCGCCATCAACCACTTAACGCTAATATTCCATCACACTCTCTCTATATACAACCTATTGCATTTCATATCCAACACAAAACCCCATTCCAAAGGCCACACCTTATCCCCACCCCAAACAGTTATTTTCAGACTCCAATATACAAGTCGTAACAATCTCCTTCAGCAGCTTTTATCGTCCGCCATCAACCACTAAACGCTAATATACCATCACACTCCATCTACAAAACACCTATCATATTCCATCACACTCTCTCTATAACCACCTACTTCATTTCATATCCATTATAAAACCCCATGCTAAACGCCACTCCTTATCTCCTTCCCAAACAGTTATTTTCAGAATCAATCTTTAAGGTCGTAACATTCTCCTTCAACAGCTATCATCATCCGCCATCAACCACTAAACGCTAATATTCCATCTAACTCTCTCTATATACAACCTATTGCATTTCATGTCCAACACAAAACCCCATGCCAAAGGCCACACCTTATCCCCACCCCAAACAGTTATTTTCAGACTCCAATATACACGTCGGAACAATCTCCTTCAACAGCTTTTATCGTCCGCCATCAACCACCAAACGCTAATATACCATTACACTCCATCTACAAAACACCTATCATATTCTATCACACTCTCTCTATAACCACCTATTTCATTTCTTATCCAACACAAAACCCCATGCTAAACGCCACTCCTTATCCCCTTCCCAAACAGTTATTTTCAGAATCCATCTTTAACGTCGTAACATTCTCCTTCAACAGCTATCATCATCCGCCATCAACCACTAAACGCTAATATTCCATCTAACTCTCTCTATATACAACCTATTTCATTTCATATACAACACAAAACCCCATGCCAAAGGCCACACCTTATCCCCACCCCAAACAGTTATTTCCAGACTCCAATAACACGTCGTAACATTCTCCTTCAAAAGCACAATCGTCCGCCATCACCACCAAACGCTAATATACCATCACACTCCATCTACAAAACACCTATCATATTCCATCACACTCTCTCTATAACCACCTATTTCATTTCATATCCAACACAAAACCCCATGCTAAACGCCACTCCTTAACCCCTTCCCGAACAGTTGAGTATTTTCAGAATCCATCTTTAACGTCGTAACAATCTCCTTCAACAGCTTTTTTCGTCCGCCATCAACCACCAAACGCTAATATTCCACCACACTCCATCTACAAAACACCTATCATATTCCATCACACTCTCTCTATGACCACCTAACCACCTATTTCATTTCATATCCAATACAAAACCCCATGCTAAACGCCACTCCTTATCCCCTTCCCAAACAGTTATATTCAGAATCCATCTATAACGTCGTAACATTCTCCTTCAACAGCTATCATCATCCGCCATCAACCACCAAACGCTAATATTCAATCACACTCTATATACAACCTATTTCATTTCATATCCAACTCAAAACCCCATGCCAAAGGCCACACCTTATCCTCACCCCAAACAGTTATTTTCAGCTTCCAATATACACGTCGTAACATTCTCCTTCAAAAGCTCCATCGTCCGCCATCAACCACCAAACGCTAATATACCATCACACTCCATCTACAAAACACCTATCATATTCCATCACACTCTCTCTATAACTACCTATTTCATTTCATATCCAACATAAAACCCCATGCTAAACGCCACTCCTTATCCCCTTCCCAAACAGTTATTTTCAGAATCCATCTTTAACGTCGTAACATTCTCCTTCAACAGCTATCATCATCCGCCATCAACCACCAATCGCTAATATTCCATCACACTCTCTCTATATACAACCTATTTGATTTCATATCCAACACAAAACCCCATGCCAAAGGCAACACCTTATCCCCACCCCAAACAGTTATATTCAGAATTCATCTTTAACGTCGTAACATTCTCCTTCAACAGCTATCATCATCCGCCATCAACCACCAATCGCTATTTCATATTTGATATCCAACACAAAACCCCACTCCATTCTTTATCCTCCATACAAACCTACCAAACTCAAAACAGTATTTTCAGATTACATTTCCGTGAATAGATCACGCCCCTTTCTAAGGTTTATGGCACACCAGGATACAATGATACGATTGCGATAGCGATCTACACTTGTTTCAGAATACCTAATAAATATTTTTATAAAAATAAACAGAGAATGTTGTTGTTTTGAAGTGAATACCTTGCGTGCGCCCAAAAATAATCCTTAAAAATTAAATTTAGGTATATCAAAAGATCCTTAAAATTTGTAAAAAAGAATTCCGTTTCAAAAGGCCTTAGAATGACAGGGCGAATTGCTGATGTCAAACATTTTGCCCTGAGGTCCTTTTAACATCAAAAAAGGATATTGCTCCCAAAATGTCCTTCAAACCAAAATGTTTTTTCGTTATTTATAATTGAAAATATAACCCGAAATTATTAAAAAGGACATTTTATCAATATTTTGTATTATAAAAAAATTTCATACATATTTCACATTTTACCCTGATCAATAAAACCTACTCACGAAAATCGTCGTACTTGCATACCCTTCCATCCAACAATCAAGGACATTTTACCAGTAATATGTTTTAAAAAAATATTTTCATACGATAACACCCCACCAAAATCGTCCTTCTGTACACACTCTCCCTAGTACTTATTCATCCTTCGACCACCAAACGATAATACACCATCTACTAAACACCTATCGTATTCCAAATATTCCATCACACTGTCTCTATATAGAACCTATTTCATCCCCAACACAAAACGCCACTCCTTATCCCCATCCCAAACAGTTATTTTCAGACTTCAATATACACGTCGTAACATTCTCCTTCAACAGCTATCATCGTCCTCCATCAAACGCTAATATTCCATCACACTCCATCTACAAAACACCTATCATATTTATCATATTCCAACACACTCTCTCTATTTGTACAACCTATTTCATTTCATATCCAACACAAAACCCCATGCCAAACGCCACACCTTATTCCCATCCCCAACAGTTATATTCAGACTCTATCTTTAACGTCGAAACATTCTCCTCCAACAGCTATCATCGTCCGCCATCAACCACCAATCGCTAATATTCCATCACACTCCATCTACAAAACACCTATTGTTAACAACCCTGCCTCGACAGCCGCGTACTTGGCAGAATAAACGTCACACAATTGTCAGTGGCTTGAACACGATTTACTTCTGGTTTATAATTTGAGGTTATTAGTAGACTTTAATTGAATTCGTAAAATTTGAAATAGAAAAACTAAAAGTATGTATATAAAAATGTAATTTATAATTTGAAATTAATTAAATTTAAATTTAAACAGGAATTTTGTAACAAAGGGAAAGACAAATAAATGCCAAATTGAATTACAAAGGTAATTTCGCCATTGTCTCATTTTGTTCACGAAAATTGAAAGTAGTTGCCCGGGGCGGCAACATTTTACAAAATTCTTTTAGTCTACTGGTAACCAAGATGCCTACAACGCCCGCAGCGTTTACGGCCAGAAAATCGCTGAGAAGGTCCCCGCCTCCCACCAATGCAGAAGAAGACCCAGGCCAGTCAAACGCGGAAGAGCACGGTGCGAGAGAATACAATTGCAAAGCGTGTACTGCATCTGACTCAGCGGATAATATGGTCTTGTGTGACAATCCGGACTGCGGCTCCTGGTTTCATTTCGGCTGCGTTGGCGTTTACAGTGACATATCAGATCAACCATGGAAATGCGCATCATGCGCAGTGTTAAATGCAGAGCATATCCCAGGGACCTCCAAGGCAGAGTCAACCGCAGTCTCAAAACGAGGATTATCAGCTGCATCCAAATGCTCAAAGTCATCGAAGTCATCAACCGCCCGACGAATGCAATTAGAGTTACAGAAATTGGAAGAGGAAAAACGTCTTGCCGAAAAGAGGGAACAAAGGGAGCGTGAAGAAAGCCGGAAACGTGATCAAGATTACGTCGACAAAAAATATGAAATCCTGAGGTTAATGGAGGATGCCGAATCTGATTCAGAAGAAGAAGAAGTTCGCTCATCGGTTTCAGCAGGACGCAGAACACACAACTGGATTGAGGACGTTAAGCTGAAGTCTAATCTACCTGATGCAGAAGTACAAAGCATTGCGATTTCGCGCCAAACCATTCATCACTTGCCAACGACTGCGAGTGGAATTCGGCTTGAAGCTACAGTGCATAATCAACAACAGCAACCAAGCTGCACTCGAAAACAAATCAGCAGACCCCAAGCAGAAGCGAATTTGCCACTAAATGCAAATAGCGGTGTTTCACGAACAAATGTGATGTGGCGTGGAGCAACTGTAGGAAATCAACAAGAGCAACAACAACAATACCGACAACCGTCATATAATGCGACAGCTCAACGTCAACCACAGCCAGTGTATGAATTTCCCCAGCAATCACAAACAACCCGGCCTGAACTGCAGCAGTCATCTTCTCCCGTTCCGTTAACAACCAATGGCCCCGACACAGCTGATCGTACCATCACAAGAAATAATTTAGCCGCTCGTCACTCGTTCTCTAACGACGAGGTCACATTTAAGCAATCCGACACTGCGGCAAGAGCTTGTGGGTAAGCTGCCTCCTACGATTCGCTTAAATTGGGCAATTCATGCACAAACTCTCCCTTCTGATACATGCAGTCTTTCACATTTCAGTTCATGGCTCTACCAAATAGCTGATGCGGCTAATCTTGTCAGTTTGCAAAATTCATTGAACAACGATAAGCAAAGTAGTCGACCCATGAAAGAGAAAGGTTACCTACATGCACATTCTGAAGATGTTGAAGAATACAGCAAGTGCGATAATAAACCAACGGAACGTAAGTGTTGCATATGTAGCGGAAAGTGTCGATCGGTATCAATGTGTAAAACGTTTGAACAGTTGAGTCATAATGCCAAGTGGACAGCAGTGCGAGAACAACGTCTTTGTCGCCGAAGTCTTGGTAAACACGGAAGGCAACGGTGTAAGGCAGAGTCAAAGTGCGGCAAAAACATCTGTGTGTTTAAGCACCATCATATGCTTCACAACGACGACAAAGACGTGCAAGTGCAGAAGAGCGAGCATAATGACGAGAAAACTGAAGGTGTAACGGCTCATCACGACAATGATTTTTCTCGCTACGAAAGGTCTGAGTCAGTCTACTTCAGAGTGATACCTGTGACATTGTACGGCAATAATTCTCAAATGGAAATTTGTGCATTTCTGGATGAGGGCTCTTCGTTAACCCTCCTAGATGAAGACGTGGCTCGACAATTGAATGCTAATGGCCTGGCGGCCCCATTACGTATAAAGTGGACTGCCGATACGCATCGGTATGAGAATGACTCCGAGCTAATGGATCTCAAAATATCTGGTACCCAATCGCAAGGCAAAACATATACACTCCGAAAAGTTCACACCGTCAAAAGCCTTCAATTGCCGCCACAATCGCTGGACTACGAAAATCTTCAAAGGGAGTATGCACACTTAAGAGATTTGCCTGTGTGTTCCTATGCCAGTCAAAGGCCTCGGTTACTCATTGGAATCAATAACTGGAACCTGGGACTACCTCTAAAATATAAAGAAGGTAAGGCTGGGGAGCCCGTTGCAACTAAGACTCGACTTGGGTGGTGCGTTCACGGCATTTGGGGTAATAGCCATCTGGATGCCGAGATAGTTACAGGAAGTTGCAATTTTCACACTTGTGATTGCGAACAATGTGATGACGATGCAGATTTACAAGAGTTGGTTAAGCACTTCTTGTACAACGATAACCTTGGGGTGTCTAAGCCGGAAAACCTGTTGATGCCTGTGGAAGAAAAGCGTGCTCTAGAATTACTTAAAGAACTAACCTGTCGTAAAGAAGGGCGCTTCGAGACTGGCCTATTGTGGAAGTACGATGACCTTGAGCTACCAGACAGTTTTACGATGGCACTCCAGCGTTTTAGAAGTCTTCAAAAACGGATGGCTCGAGATCCAGAGTTGGCCAAGGCTCTTCAGCACAAAATCCAGGACTATCTCTCAAAGGGTTACGCCCGCAAGCTGTTTCCAAAAGAAGCTGAAGGAAGATCTGAACGTTCATGGTATCTCCCCATCTTCCCAGTCACGAACCCGAATAAACCCGCTAAACTGAGGATTGTGTGGGAAAACGCTAGAGAATTTGCCAAAACGTATCCAGCAGCAGTAAAAGCAATCCTCGACAACCATTATGTCGATGATTTGCTGGTTAGCGTCGATACCCCATAAGAGGCTGTTCAGCTCGCTAAAGATATTCGCTTCATTCATAGTAAAGGAGGATTTGTCATAAGGAACTGGATGTCAAATTCCGCAGAGGTTGTAAAGGTTCTTCAATCAAGCAGCACGGGCACATTGGATCTGAACATGGGTTCCGAAATCGCTTCTGAAAAGGTGCTGGGTGGTGGTGCACCTCCACTGATATGTTCATTTTCAAGCCGACAAGCAGACCCCAGCTGTCAGAAATACTTACGGGGAACCGCCGCCCTACCAAACGAGAGGTTTTGCGGGTCTCGATGACCATATTTGACCCCTTGGGACTGGTTGCCAACTTCCTAATGTATGTAAAAGTCCTCCTACAAGAAATTTGGCGCTCTGGTACAGAATGGGACGAAGAGATTCAAGACGAACAGCATAACAAGTGGCTGAAGTGGATTAGTTATTTCCCCAAGATCGAAAGCCTTCAAATACCGAGATGCTACATCCCTTCGAGTTTTGGAAATCGGCCTGAAATGCAGCTTCACATATTCGTTGATGCGAATGAGAATGGCTATGCAGCTGTGGCGTATGTGCGGTATTCAAATGGAAGTTCGACACATGTTTCTTTGATAGGAGCGAAAACACGAGTAGCCCCTTTAAAAAGTCTCTCGATATCGAGGTTGGAACTGCAAGCTGCCCTTCTTGGTGCCCGTCTAGCCAAATTCATCATCCAATCTCATTCCATTGCATTCGTTACCAAAGTGTTCTGGTCTGACTCCAAAAACGTTTTGTCCTGGCTGCGCTCGGACCATCGAAAATACAAACCTTTCGTTGCCTTTCGTGTCAGCGAGATCCTAGAACACTCGGATGTAGCGGAGTGGCACTGGGTTCCATCAAAAGACAATGTAGCCGACGAAGCCACTAAATGGTGTAAAAACCCAGATTTCTGCTCTTCCGGTCGGTGGTTCAATGGGCCAGCCTTTTTGCGTTTGCCTTCAGAAACATGGCCCGAAGAAAGGCGACCGTCGAATATTACCCGAGAGGATTTACGGACCCAGTATATCAACGTACATACCGAGTGCAACGAAAGTTTGTTCAGTGTGGAACGATTTTCTGGCTGGAGAAAGTTGCTTCGCTGCAGCGCATCATTGGTTCGATGCGTCAGGAAGTGGCAAGCAAAAGTCAAGCTGAAGAAGGATGTGTATAAGATCGGCGCAGGGACATAAGTCCATGAGACATAAGTCCATTATGAACTTATGTCCCACTTCGGTGGGACATAATTCCAAATTTAGATTATGGACTTATGTTCCAACGAAGTGGGATATAAATCCATAATTTATTTTTCAAAAATGGGACATAAGTCCACAATTTTATTGGTAGCATAGATGGGTGCCGTGACGTAAGGCCAAATTTTAAAATTTGACTATCAGACGCTTTGGAAATCGCCATAAGACCAAATTATTTTGATACATAAGACCAAATGCTATTTTTCCATAACAAAAATTGTTTTTGATGTTTGAATTAATATTCGGCCACTGATTGCAATATTAACATTTTGGGGACCCTTTTTAATTTTTCTAATTCAATCAAGATGATGCATATCACCCAAGACATCACAATGAAACCATTATTACGGCGTCTTTCCTTTTTTCCTAAAGCATCTTCAATTAGCTTTAAATGCACTTCTTGTCCAGTTTAAAATATATGCAAGGCAAGCAGACTATTGTAGTATCCCCATCATATGAGAGATAAACTTTTGCGTGGGAAGAATCTAAGGGCGTAGCCGAAAAAAATTTTGAGCAAGGGATTTTTAATTTTCACACCCCAAATCGATCCTCCCTTGCTCAAAATTTTTGTCGACTACGCATTTAGGTTCATTGAAAATCGATCATCCCCTTCCCATCGTTTCTTGGCTACGCCTTTGGTTTATTTACATGCCCAACTAGATCGCTCACTTGTGCAGTGTGACAGGACCTAGGTACCATTTGAAATAGTCTGCTTGCTTTACAGATATTTAAAACTGAGCAAGAAGTGCATTTAAAGGATGAAAGGAAACCGGCCGTAATAACGGTTTATTAGCTATGTCTTGGGTGATATGCATCATCTTGAATGAATTAGAAAAATGAAAGAGGGTTTTCAAAATGTATAATGTATATATGTATTCCCAATTCAGCAAAAAACAAATAATACATTTTTGTTTAAACTTCTTAAAATGCTAATTCCGATATGCAGTGCGGAAAGTGACAAAGCCGAATTTCCTTTTTCTCATATTCGAAAAGAAACAAAGTTAAATAAGATTTCTCTTCTGAGAATTCAAGAAAATAAAAGTGGAAGTTCTCGTGAACATGTTAGATGAGACATAATTCCATACACCTTTTCTATGGACTTATATCCCACTTCGGTGGGACATAAGTCCATTATCAAAATGTGGAATTATGTCCCACCGAAGTGGGACATAAGGTCATTATGGACTTATGTCTCGTGGACTTATGTCCCTGCGCCTATAAGATCCTACAATCCAAGGATCACCAAGCGGCGACTATAGATGGACCGTTCACCCAGATGGAGTTGCAGCTAGGAGAAAATATACTACTAAAAGGAGCACAGTTTAGTGCTTACCGAGATGAAATTGGCTGTTTATCAAAAAATAAACCGGTGAGTAAATTAAGCCCAATTTACAAAATGTGTCCCTACCTAGATGAAATCCAACTAGTACGTGCCAGAGGAAGGATCGAACTATCAAAAGATGCCCGTGACGACCTAAAACGTCCAATTATTCTTCCTGGGAAAAATCACATCACTAAGTTGATTATTATGGAGTATCACCAGCGATACAAACACCACAACCATGAGACTGCACTAAACGAAATTCGCCAGCGATTCCATATTGCGCGCTTAAGAGCTGTTTTCAATTCTATCCGCCGATCATGCCAAGTGTGCAACATTTTGAAAGCAAAACCACAGCCTCCAATCATGGCTCAACTCCCGCCGGCCAGATTGGCTTCCTTTAGCCGACCATTTTCGTTCGTGGGAATCGACTATTTTGGCCCCATACATGTGACCATTCTACGAAGAACCGAAAAGCGATGGGGAGATTTAATTACTTGCCTCACTACTCGCGCAATTCATATTGAGGTCGCACACTCTTTATCCACAGACTCGTGTATCTTGGCGCTTCGTAATTTTATAGCAAGAAGGGGGACCCCACTGGAGCTGCACTGTGATAATGGCACCAATTTTCATGGCGCAGAGCGAGAGTTGGAGGAAGCTTACCAGAATGTTGACAAGGAGAAGCTGATGGAGACATTCACATCTACTTCCACCAAATGGGTTTTTATTCCTCCCGGTTCACCACATATGGGAGGAAGCTGGGAACGATTAGTTAGATCCGTCAAAACAACCCTGGCGCAGATGCTACCGACAAGACATCCTTCCGACGAGCTTTTGCGGGGTGCATTGACCGAAATCGAAAACATCGTCAATTCGCGCCCTTTAACATATCTTCCTATCAGCGACGAAGACGAAGAGGCCCTCACACCAAACCATTTTTTGCTGGGATCATCAAGCGGAATGAAGCCGCTGGCAACTTTCAGCGATGACCGAATGGTGCTAAGAAAAAACTGGTTGACAAGTCAGCAATATGCCGACAGTTTCTGGAGGCGTTGGGTAAGGGAATACCTTCCAAATATAACTCGTCGGTCGAAGTGGTTTACACCTGTTAAGCCAATTGAGGTTGGCAATATCGTCATTATCGTGGATCCAAACAACCAACAAAACTGCTGGCCCAAAGGGAGGGTAATTGCAACAAAACGCTCTAAAGATGGTCAGGTACGAAGTGCGACTGTTCTAACAAGCTCCGGAGTGTACGAACGACCTGCTGTACGATTGGCAGTCCTTGAAGTCAGTGCCACGGATGCGGTAAAGCCCACTGTTCCCAGTGGCCATACCGGGGGGGAGTGTTAACAACCCTGCCTCGACAGCCACGTACTTGGCAGAATAAAGGTCACAAAATTGTCAGTGGCTTGAACACGATTTACTTCTGGTTTATAATTTGAGGTTATTAGTAGACTTTAATTGAATTCGTAAAATTTGAAAAAGAAAAACTAAAAGTATGTATATAAAAATGTAATTTATAATTTTAAATTAATTAAATTTAAATTTAAACAGGAATTTTGTAACAAAGGGAAAGACAAATAAATGCCAAATTGAATTACAAAGGTAATTTCGCCATTGTCTCATTTTGTTCACGAAAATTGAAAGTAATTGCCCGGGGCGGCAACACCTATCATATTCCAAATATTCAATCACACTGTCTCTATATAGAACCTATTTCATCCCCAACACAAAACACCATTCCCTATACCCATCCCAAACAGTTATTTTCAGACTTCAATATACACGTCGTAACATTCTCCAACAGCTGTTATCGTCCTTCATCAACCACCAAACGCTAATATTCCATCACACTCCATCTACAAAACACCTAACATATTTCAACACACTCTCTCTATTTGTACAACCTATTTCATTTCATATCCAACACAAAACCCCATGCCAAAAGCCACACCTTATCCCCATCCCCAACAGTTATCTTTAGACTCTATCTTTAACATCGTAACCTTCTCCTTCAAACGCTAATATTCCATCACACTCTCTCTATATACAACCTATTTCTTTTCATATCCAAAACAAAACCCCATGCCAAAGGCCACACCTTATCCCCACCCCAAACAGTTATTTTCAGTCTCCAATTACACGTCGTAACATTCTCCTTCAACAGCTATTATCGTCCGCATTCAACCACTAAACGCTAATATTCCATCACACTCCATCTACAAAACACCTATCATATTCCATCACACTCTCTCTACATACAACCTATTTCATTTGATATCCAACACAAAACCCCACTCCATTCTTTATCCTCCATACAAACCTACCAAACTCAAAACAGTATTTTCAGACTACATTTCTGTGAATAGATCACGCCCCTTTGTAAGGTTTATAGCACACCGGGATACGATGATACGATTGCGATAGCGATCTACACTTGTTTCAGAATAATAAATCTTATATATTTTTATAAAAATAAACAGAGAATGTTGTTGTTTTGAAGTGAATACCTTGCGTGCGCCCAAAAATAATCCTTACAAATTAAATTTATATCAAAAGATCCTTAAAATTTGTCAAAAATAATTCCGTTTCAAAAGGCCTTAGAATGACCGGGCGAATTGCTGATGTCAACCATTTTGCCCTGAGGTCCTTTTAACATCAAAAAAGGATATTGCTCCCAAAATGTCCTTCAAACCAAAATGTTTTTTCTTTATTTATAATTGAAAATATAACCCGAAATTATTAAAAAGGACATTTTACCAATATTTTGTATTATAAAAAATGTTGTTTTTTTTTTTTTTTATAATTCACTGGTGCTCAAGGGGTTTTTGTTCCCTTATGATGTTAATGCACAGCACGAGTGGAAGGGTTAATAGGGAGGTTAGAGAAGAGGTACTGGTGCACATTGGTCTTAAACAATTGTGGGTTGTAATGAGAGGGGAAAACCGTGTGAGGCAATGCATTCCACATGCGTGTTGTTCGACTCACAAAATACATATTTCACATTTTACCCTGATCAATTAAACCTACTCACCAAAATCGTCGTACTTGCATACCCATCCATCCAACAGTCAAGGACATTTTACCAGTAATATGTATTAAAAAAAATATGTTCATACGATAACACCCCACCAAAATCGTCCTTCTGTACACACTCTCCCTAGTACTTATTCATCCTTCAACCACCAAACGCTAATACACCATCTACAAAACACCTATCATATTCCAATTTCCAACACACTCTCTCTATTTGTACAAAATATTTCATTTCATATCCAACACAAAACCCTAAGCCAAACGCCACACCTTATCCCCATCCCCAACAGTTATCTTCAGACTCTACCTATCTTTGACGCCGTAACATTCTCCTTATGATCGTCCGCCATCAACCACTAAACGCTAATATTCCATCACACTCTCTCTATATACAACCTATTGCATTTCATATCCAACACAAAACCCCATGCCAAAGGCCACACCTTATCCCCACCCCAAACAGTTATTTTCAGACTCCAATGTACACGTCGTAACAATCTATTTCAACTGCTATTATCGTCCGCCATCAACCACCAAACGCTAATATTCCATCACACTCCATCTACAAAACACCTATCATATTCCATCACACTCTCTCTATAACCACCTATTTCATTTCATATCCAATACAAAACCCCATGCTAAACGCCACTCCTTATCCCCTTCCCAAACAGTTATATTCAGAATCCAACTTTAACGTCGTAACATTCTCCTTCAACAGCTATCATCATCTGCCATCAACCACCAAACGCTAATATTCCATCACACTCTCTCTATATACAACCTATTTCATTTCATATCCAACTCAAAACCCCATGCCAAAGGCCACTCCTTATCCTCACCCCAAACAGTTATTTTCTGCTTCCAATATACACGTCGTAACATTCTCCTTCAAAAGCTACCATCGTCCGCCATCACCACCAAACGCTAATATACCATCACACTCCATCTACAAAACACCTATCATATTCCATCACACTCTCTCTATAACCACCTATTTCATTTCATATCCAATACAAAACCCCATGCTAAACGCCACTCCTTATCCCCTTCCCAAACAGTTATATTCAGAATCCATCTTTAACGTCCTAACGTCCTAACATTCTCCTTCAACAGCTATCATCATCCGCCATCAACCACAAAACGCTAATATTCCATCACACTCTCTCTATATACAACCTATTTCATTTCATATCAAACTCAAAACCCCATGCCAAAGGCCACACCTTATCCTCACCCCAAACAGTTATTTTCAGCCTCCAATATACACGTCGTAACATTCTCCTTCAAAAGCTCCATCGTCCGCCATAACCACCAAACGCTATAATACCATCACACTCCATCTACAAAACACCTATCATATTCCATCACACTCTCTCTATAACCACCTATTTCATTTCATATCCAATACAAAACCCCATGCTAAATGCCACTCCTTATCCCCTTCCCAAACAGTTATATTCAGAATCCATCTTTAACGTCCTAACATTCTCCTTCAACAGCTATCATCATCCGCCATCAACCACCAAACGCTAATATTCCATCACACTCTCTCTATATACAACCTATTTCATTTCATATCAAACTCAAAACCCCATGCCAAAGGCCACACCTTATCCACACCCCAAACAGTTATTTTCAGACTCCAATGTACACGTCGTAACAATATACTTCAACAGCTTTTATCGTCCGCCATCAACCACCAAACGCTAATATTCGATCACACTCCATCTACAAAACACCTATCATATTCCATCACACTCTCTCTATAACCACCTATTTCATTTCATATCCAATACAAAACCCCATGCTAAACGCCACTCTTTATCCCCTTCCCAAACAGTTATATTCAGAATCCAACTATAACGTCGTAACATTCTCCTTCAACAGCTATAATCACCTGCCATCAACCACCAAACGCTAATATTCCATCACACTCTCTCTATATACAACCTATTTCATTTCATATCCAACTCAAAACCCCATGCCAAAGGCCACTCCTTATCCCCATCCCCAACAGTTATTTTCAGAAAGCATCTTTAACGTCGTAACATTCTCCTTCAACAGCTATAATCACCTGCCATCAACCACCAAACGCTAATATTCCATCACACTTTCTCTATATACAACCTATTTCATTTCATATCCAACTCAAAACCCCATGCCAAAGGCCACTCCTTATCCTCACCCCAAACAGTTATTTTCTGCTTCCAATATACACGTCGTAACATTCTCCTTCAAAAGCTACCATCGTCCGCCATCACCACCAAACGCTAATATACCATCACACTCCATCTACAAAACACCTATTATATTCCATCACACTCTCTCTATAACCACCTATTTCATTTCATATCCAATACAAAACCCCATGCTAAACGCCACTCCTTATCCCCTTCCCAAACAGTTAAATTCAGGATCCAACTTTAACGTCGTAACATTCTCCTTCAACATCTATAATCACCTGCCATCAACCACCAAACGCTAATATTCCATCACACTCTCTCTATATACAACCTATTTCATTTCATATCCAACTCAAAACCCCATGCCAAAGGCCACTCCTTATCCTCACCCCAAACAGTTATTTTCTGCTTCCAATATACACGTCGTAACATTCTCCTTCAAAAGCTACCATCGTCCGCCATCACCTCCAAACGCTAATATACCATCACACTCCATCTACAAAACACCTATTATATTTCATCACACTCTCTCTATAACCACCTATATCATTTCATATCCAATACAAAACCCCATGCTAAACGCCACTCCTTATCCCCTTCCCAAACAGTAATATTCAGAATCCATCTTTAACATTCTCCTTCAACAGCTATCATCATCCGCCATCAACCACCAAACGCTAATATTCCATCACACTCTCTCTATATACAACCTATTTCATTTCATATCCAACTCAAAACCCCATGCCAAAGGCCACACCTTATCCCCATCCCCAACAGTTATTTTCAGAAACCGTCTTTAACGTCGTAACATTCTCCTTCAACAGCTATCATCATCCGCCACCAACCACTAATCGCTAATATTCCATCTAACTCTATCTATATACAACCTATTGCATTTCATATTCAACACAAAACCCCATGCCAAAAGCCACACCTTATCCCCACCCCAAACAGTTATTTTCAGACTCCAATATACACGTCGTAACATTCTCCTTCAACAGCATTTATCGTCCGCCATCAACCCCCAAACGCTAATATTCCATCACACTCCATCTACAAAACACCTATCATTTTCCATCACACTCTCTCTATAACCACCTATTTCATTTCATATCCAATACAAAACCCTATGCTAAACGCCACTCCTTATCCCCTTCCCAAACAGTCCCCACCACAGTTGTGTTGTTTTCCAACACAAAACCCCACTCCATTCTTTATCCTCCATACAAACCTACCAAACTCAAAACAGTATTTACATTTCCGTGAATAGATCACGCCCCTTTGTAAGGGTTATAGCTCACGAGGTTACGATGATACGATTGCCATAGCGATCTACACTTGTTTCAGAATAATAAATATTTTTATAAAAATAAACAAAGAATGTTGTTGTTTTGAAGTGAATACCTTGCGTGCGCCCAAAAATAATCCTTAAAAATTAATATAGCACCTACAACAGCTATCATAGTCCTCCATCAACCACCAAACGCTAATATTCCATCACACTCCATCTACAATGCACCTATCATAATACCAACACACTATCTCTATCCAACACAAAACACTATGCCAAACGCCACACCTTATCCCCATCCCCAACAGTTATCTTCAGCTCTATCTTTAACGCCGTAATATTCTCCTTCAACAGTTATGATCGTTCGCCATCAACCATAAAACGCGCTAATATTACATCACACTCTCTCTATATACAACCTATTGCATATCATATCCAACACAAAACCCCATGCCAAAGGCCACACCTTATCCCCACCCCAAACAGTTATATTCAGAATCCATCTCTAACGTTGTAACATTCTCCTTCAACACCTATCATCGTCCTCCATCAACCATAAAACGCTAATATTCCATCACACTCCATCTACAAAACACCTATCATATTCCGACACTCTCTCTCTATTTGTACAACCTATTTCATTTCATATCCAACACAAAACCCCATGCCAAAGGCCACTCCTTATCCCCACCTCAAACAGTAATTTTCAGACTCCAAAATACACGTCCTAACAATCTCCTTCAACAGCTTATATCATCCGCCATCGCCATCAACCACCATACGCTAATATACCATCACACTCCATCTACAAAACACCTATCATTTTCCATCACACTCTCTCTATAACCACCTATTTCATTTCATATCCAACACAAAACCCCATGCTAAACGCCACTCCTTATCCCCTTCCCAAACAGTTATATTCAGAATCCAACTTTAACGTCGTAACATTCTCCTTCAACAGCTATCATCATCCGCCATCAACCACTAAACGCTAATATTCCATCACACTCTCTCTATATACAACCTATTTAATATCATATCCAACTCAAAACCCCATGCCAAAGGCCACACCTTATCCCCACCCCAAACAGTTATATTCAGAATCCATCTTTAACGTCGTAACATTCTCCTTCAACAGCTATCATCATCCGCCATCAACCACCAAACGCTAATATTCCATCACACTCTCTCTATATACAACCTATTTAATATCATATCCAACTCAAAACCCCATGCCAAAGGCCACACCTTATCCTCACCCCAAACAGTTATTTTCAGCCTCCAATATACACGTCGTAACTTTATCCTTCAACAGCTACCATCGTCCGCCATCACCCCAAACGCTAATATACCATCACACTCCATCTACAAAACACCTATTCCATCACGCTCTCTCTATAACAACCAATTTGATTTCATATCCAACACTAAACCCCACTCCATTCTTTGTCTTCCATACAAACATTCCAAACTCAAAACAGTATTTTCAGATTACATTTCCGTGAATAGATCACGCCCCTTTCTAAGGTTATCGCACATCAGGATACGATGATACGATTGCGATAGCGATCTACACTTGTTTCAGAATAATAAATATTTTTATAAAAATAAACAGAGAATGTTGTTGTTTTGAAGTGAATACCTTGCGTGACTTAAGTAAACTGTTCCAAAATTAATTAAAAAAAACAATTTTCCATTCGGACAGAGCTTCGCCGTCGGTAATTTATTAGATAAGACTGGACAACTCGATTAAAATTACAGAGGTTTTTATGCGATTTTCTTGTTGACGTTTCATTATTCCATCGTGAGAATGGAATGTAGGTACATTATTAAAAATATTAGATTACAATAAAAAATAATTTGATATTTTGATTACAATGAAAATAATTCCTTTTAAATGATATGAAAATGCATAATAAGCTAGATATGTGATATGGTGCATCTGAGTACTGTTGAGTGTTGTGTTTCTGTCACATAACTCCTCCCACCTAAGAGTGAAGCGACGGCCATGATAATGTAATGTCTTGTTGGTGATCCGGAGCTTCCTGGTCCACCCGACTTTCTTGTTCCTCTATACCACAGCAGTGATGACGATGATGCTTCAAAATGCAGGTCAGCCAAAGTATTAAGTTTACTACGAGGATGCTGATGATAATATACGTTATTGGGATGTTAGGCCGATGATATGCCGGACCATCTGTTAGCGTCACGATTTCGGTATTGGCTATGTCCGTTGATTCTAGGATACTGTTGTTTAGCTTATGTTATTTAATTTAACTTCGCATTCTTCGTAATGTAGGAGAAGAGTTCCGGAGATGGATCTTTTTTTTATTCCACATGTTGAGGTCATCTCTATACTGGGGAAGTTGATTAGGAGTAGGTAGCCTTCCTCTGGTTGGGTTATACTGCTTTCAATTGGTTTTTCAATAATTTCGCAGGTAGCTTCTTCATGTTTGATGATGTTTGGAATGCAGCTGTCTGATGTTGAATTGTTTAGGTCCCCTCTTGGGCAATAGTATGTTTGTTCAATAATTGAGCATGGTTCGTTCATATATTGAATGTAAAAATCGTTCATAATGGCATAAGATTGAGTAAAATTAATGGTTAAGGTTTGATTCACAGGGAGTTTTACTAGGTGATATAGGTTAAAGGATTCTTGTATCAGGATAGGTAGCTGTATATTAAAAACTATATTTGTGTGATTATAATAAGCTTCTAGAGTCAAGAATTCATAAAGTTGTTCATCTGAGGAAAATGCTATGTTCTGCGAATTTATATGATCGTGTATCAAGTCAAGCTCATTCGGGTTTAAAATATGTTTGGAAATTATGTTGAGTTTAGCGAGATTTATTGATTCTATTATTTCTTGCAAATGGTTTGTCAAAATTTCAATATTATAGTTAATCTGGTATATGTATTGCATATACTGAAATTTTTCCTCTTCAGATCGAACCTTTTGGGATATGATTAACTGATATTTGTTTAAATAATCTTCCAGGTTTTTCTGTTGTGTATTTATGTGATTGGTAATGTTTGCAAATCTCTGGATCATTTTGCCATTGATTTGAACTTGTTTTGTCAGTTCTTTGTTCATGTCATGTTCGTTAGTTTTAAGGCTTTGTATGTCTTTGTTAATCTGTTCGGCGTCATTACTGTCCATATTTCCCGTTATTGCTTTTATTACAGACCCTAGTCCGTTTATAAGTCCTCTCTTGTTGCGGTATCGGGGAAGTAAAGATTGTAGTTTGTTTCTTAATTCTTGAAATTTTAGATTGGTCACATCTTTCATGGGTCCTAAATTTTTATTTTTATTAATGAGTTCTACAGATGACCTAATGTTCTCTATGTTTTCCTCATAAGCAGTTAAATTTATTAAGTGAATGAATTTAATGTGTGAGTCAATTATTCGACTCGGGCCTAATTTCATCGGGAGAAGGCCCTGGCTCCTCGACAGATCCTGTATGTCCAACCGTTGGCTCATGACTGGTGTTAGCCTGAAATTTTCGTTTTTTAATTAGTTTATTTTTATGGGCTTTCCTATCTTTCTTTGTTAGTACTGTTACTTTATTATTCCTGACTACCTGTTAATTTTTTTGCTCTAGGGGTCATTTTATTTCTCCTGTTATTGCGTTCAAAGACTATATCATTTTCACAGAATGTGGGGGGTATTTCTCGATTTATATTAAGTTTGTCTAGGACTGATTTATTATGATTCTCGATTTTCTCTCTAATTTCTTTGTACAGATAATCTTGATAGGATTTTAGTTTATTAATGTAATCATGTTCTGAATCAGAGGGTGTGAGTTTAGTAAATTTGTGTGTTCTTCCTGTTATTAATTCGAACGGCGTTAAATTTGTTACGGAATGTATGGAGTTGTTGTAAGTTATTAATGCTTCATGTAGTATATCGTTCGGAATTTGTTTGTTATTTTTATCATAGATGATGCGATAAATTTCAGTCAACAGGAGAGTTACCGGTAGAATTTTGCGGCGACGTAATGTGCAAATGTATTTCATATTGTCTACAAAAATCTTTAAAAAGGTTTGATGTGAACTCAGCAGCTGAGTCACATATGATCTTTTTCGGTGTACCATGTTGAGAAAAGAATTGTTTTAATGAACTTATTATATTTATGCTGTTACGTGCAGTAAGGATATGAGCGGAAGCGAACTTTGAAAACTTGTCTATAATCGTTAGTATTTGTATGCTATGAATGCTGTATACATCAATGTGTAAAATGTCAAGGGGCTTGTTGGGCATTTCTGAATGCTCATATTGTATCTTCGGTGGATGTCTGTCGTATTTGAGAAGTTTGCACTTGTCACAGTTGTTGATAGTTTTGATTATTTTTTCCCTCATCTTGGGAAAATAGTAAGTTCTGCGGAGGTGATTAAAAGTTTCATTAATACCACGATGATTACTATCTTCATGATATTTATTTATGATTTCATCTTGTTGATCCTGATCTGTAATATCATTTAGTTTTTCTGTACATCTTATTAATTTGAATATTTTATTACTGGCAAAGAATTTTTAAAAAACATGTTGAACTAGTCTAAACGTATTATCATCAGTAAATATAGCGGTAAGTTTCTTGGGGTTGAGATATTCCTTTAAAATTGAGACTATGACAGGTTCTTTATCCAGATCGGGTTGTCTAAAAATGCGTCTACGTTTGGTATCGAAAAGAACGTTGTAAATCATATTTGGTTTTACTACACAATTTGTTTTAGTTAAAACAAGTTGCTCAGAAAATTCATTCAGTGGTCTTTCAGAGATATATATACCATCATTTAAATTTTCAGAAGCAGAGTGAACGGTTGATACATTAGAATTGTGTTGTGACGAACTAGCATTGTTTTGTACTGATGTATTTGAAGCTTGTGAAATGGAATTTGAGCCAATAGATTCGTTAAGGTGGATCTCTATACGACTCAACGCATCAGCATTTGTATTTGCTGTGCCTTTCTTATACAAAATTTCGTAATCGAATTCTTCCAATTTCAAACGCCACCTTACTAGTTTGGAATTGGGCTCTTTTAAGGAGAAAAGCCAGTTAAGAGGCTTGTGGTCGGTTACGATTTTAAACTTACGACCAAAAAGATAAGGTCTAAAATATTTGGTCGACCATACAATGGCCAAAAGTTCCTTTTCTATGGTGCTATAATTTTGTTCCGTTTGGGAAAGGGTTCTAGAAGCATAGCACACTGGTTTGTCTGAACCTATTGGTCCTTGACTAAGTATTGCTCCAATAGCGACATTACTCGCGTCGGTTGTTAGGTTAAATTCCTTCGTGAAATCAGGATATTGTAGTAAGGGATCATTGCTCAGTATATCTTTACAATGATTGAAGCATTGTACGTATCGTTCGTTAAGAACTATATTTTTTCCTTTTTGCATTCTGTTAAGGTTGCCGGTTTCATGGCTCGAATTATTGAACCTAATGGTTCTTTAAGTCCAATGAGATAGGTATTTAGACACATCTCAGTATAAAGAGATTGTTTTGCAGAAATTACGGGGGCTGATTTTTCATGAATTTGTATGTGATTGATCATATTTGAAAGGATCTCTATTATTTTCGCATAAAATTGTTCAATTGTCTCATTTGTTTGCTTAAGACCGTGGAGGTCTCTTATCAACGAAGTTTCGTTCCTTTTGTCTGCATAATGTAAAATTAAATTAGACTTTATACTTTCCCAACTGGTTGAAGTGCCATACATGTTTAAGACATCGTTGGCATCGCCCACAATTTTATTTCGTATTGCTCTCAGAATAATGGTTGCATACGATGTACCGTCTAATTGAGGCATTAACCGCAATATTTCTTCGACGTTTTTTATGAAGTCATATAATGACCTTGGGTTTCCATCATAACAAGGCAAGTCTTTGATAGCGTCTGGTATACGGAGGTTATTAAAAATACTGTTTAAGTCTAAAGTAGCCAACGAAGTATTGGGAACAGGTGGAATAGTGTTAATGTTATTAGTGGGTACAGTATTATTGATGGTAGTCATTGTAATAGCAGAAAAATTTGGAAGATTTTCAATCTCAAAAATATCTTCTTCAGGGATAGATTTCAATTCGTATGGACCAAGACTTGCTACACGAGTATGCTTATTATCTTTAGGCATTTACAGTTGGAACTTTATAATATATAAGAATGTTATTATTAATATCTAATCTACTTTATTTATTCTTACTCTATTGCTCTATTTATACTATTTATATTATTTATTCTATTTATATTTAAATGTTTATAATGGCAATTTGGGAAGTGGAATGTAGGGATAAACTATTATGAACAATATTAATCAATAAAGAACTCACATGAAAATTATCCAACAGAACATCGTTTTACGTATTGATCCTTTGTCTTTGTAGATGGTGTTTATATTCTCTGCTTGCTTGTTGATGAATTCCTTTCGATGTCACAATAATCCGTTGTGTAGGTTCTTGAATTCCTTTTCGATGTCACAATAATCCGTTGTGATTATAGTTCCATATAATTGTTCTCAAGTCACTTTAGTTTTATAATAACTTTCGCACAATAACCCGTTGTGCTGTATAGATTTTTGCTTTTAAAATGACTGTTCACAATTAACTGTATACGATACAATAGAAATTACACAATAAACCGTTGTGTTTTACTACTATTTGTTGATACTTTTCACACAATAAACCGTTGTGTAGAAACTATAATTCGAAAAGAAATCCGCACGACTGCGCCACTTAAGTAAACTGTTCCAAAATTAATTAAAAAAAAACAATTTTCCATTCGGACAGAGCTTCGCCGTCGGTAATTTATTAGATAAGACTGGACAACTCGATTAAAATTACAGAGGTTTTTATGCGATTTTCTTGTTGACGTTTCATTATTCCATCGTGAGAATGGAATGTAGGTACATTATTAAAAATATTAGATTACAATAAAAAATAATTTGATATTTTGATTACAATGAAAATAATTCCTTTTAAATGATATGAAAATGCATAATAAGCTAGATATGTGCTATGGTGCATCTGAGTACTGTTGAGTGTTGTGTTTCTGTCACATAACTCGTGCGCCCAAAAATAATCCTTAAAAATTAAATTTATGTATATCAAAAGATCCTTAAAATTTGTCAAAAAGAATTCCGTTTCAAAAGGCCTTAGAATGACCGGGCGAATTACTGATGTCAAACATTTTGCCCTGAAGTCCTTTTAACATCAAAAAAGGATATTGCTCCCAAAATGTCCTTCAAACCAAAATGTTTTTTCTTTATTTATAATTGAAAATATAACCCGAAATTATTAAAAAGGACATTTTATCAATATTTTGTATTATAAAAAATTTTCATACATATTTCACATTTCGTCACCTGAGAATTGGTTTGCTCCATACGCCACTTAGTCGGTTTCGAGAAAAATTATAAAGAAGGTTTGCGCATCTTTTTCTCAAAAATTGCCCGATAGAATTTTTTTAAATTTATAGCAGCTATTCCCTAGGGTATTCCCAACTAGAATACAACTTTTCAATCTTTCATGCGTAATAGTTTAGCAGTTATACAGCGTATACGAAAAGAAGATTTTTTATTTTTGTGCTCCATATCCAGTTTCGTTTCAAGTTTTACTTTTTTTCATGCACGTGGAGCAAAATAAATTGAATGTAGAGCAAAAAATTGGGTGCCTATTAATTCGCGGTTTTCATTTTGCAAACTATTATCTCGCGACGGTTTAAATATTTTTCAATTATTTCGCAGAAGTCATGTGGCAAACTGCCATTTCGTATTGCATTCATCTCGCTGTAAGATTAACTCGCATCACTTCTTTAGCATTTCTATGTTTTGCTATTCTTTCATCTGGCTTTTTGTGTTTTTGCCTTTGCTTATCTTGCATACCGTTATTTCGCGCCATGCTATTTAGCCGCTTGTTTATTTCAGCATGCATTTTTTGTCACTTTCACTGGTTTTACATACAGTGTTATTGTGATTGCCTATGGGAGTGGTTTAAAGCGCGTTTGATAAAATATACTGGCAAACAATGGATGATACCCAAAATGCAGAAAAAGTGTGCGGTGTATTTAAATCCATTAGGGGTAAAGACAAAGTAAATGTTGAAGGTTTTTCTTATGACTTTGAGAAAATTGATAAAGATGAAAATTACAAATGGAGTTGTGAACTGCGGAAACACAAAGATTATAAGTGTAACGTGCGTTTAATAACTAAAAAAAATGATATGTTGAATATTGTACAATCTTTAATTGGTGAACATAACCATGAACCCTCTGCTTTACGGAAGCCCGTAGCAGAAGTACTTACAAAAATTAAAAAGTGCGCTAAAAGAAGTGCGGAAAAAAGTGGCAAAATAATTCAAGACGCAATTGCAACATGTAGCTCGGAAGTAAGTGTTAATCTCCCTTCAAAGGCATCCCTACAACAACTCATTAAGCGTGAGAGGAAGAAGGTAACGGACTTGATGACTGAGCCAACATCTATTGACTTCACAATACCGGATGAAGTTCGGTATTTAGATAAGAACATTTTTATTGTGGACGACATACAACTTGATAGGGATAGAATTATAATAATGACAACTGAAAATAATTTAAAGTATTTGGAAAAAAGTAGGTTTTGGATGATGGATGGTACCTTTAAAATTGTTCCCACTTTGTTTTATCAACTATATACTATACATTGTGATGTCGATGAAAGTTTAAAGGCATACCCTATGGTGTATGTTTTAATGACGGGAAAAAGCACAAAATTATATGATATTCTATTTCAAAGTCTCACTAAATATGCACGGACACAAGGAGTTAATTTAAGCCCAAAAATATGTATAACGGACTTTGAAAAAGCTGCTATAAATAGTATTCGTCATTGTTATGATGACTGTGTCCCAAAAGGCTGTAGCTTTCATCTCTTTCAATCTATTTACCGATATGTCCAGAAATCCGGCTTACAAAGAAAGTATGGCTCTGACCCTGAATTTTCATTGAAAATTCGGCAGATAGGCGCACTTTCTTTTTTGGCTCCAGAACGCATTTCTTTGGCCTTTAGTAAACTAAAGGAAGAAATGCCTGCTGAGGCAAAGCCAATAATGGATTGGTTTAGTGAGTTTTATGTCGAGGGAAAAAATGGAAAACCACCAATTTATCCACCTTCATTTTGGAGTATATTTTATCAGTTTAACTTGAAAATGCCAACTACACAAAATTACGCAGAATCGTTTCACCGACATATAAATTCTATTGTTGGAAGTGCAAATATTGGTTTCTTTAAGTTAATTTTTGAATTGAAAAAGGAAACAAAAAACGTTGAAGTTGCTATTGATAGAATATTTAGAGGAGATTCTATACCAACAAAAAAAAGAAAATTGTTAGATAAAGACTCAAGAATAAGAATTATTTTAGAAAAAGAAAAAGATTATTCGGAAATTGGTCTGTTAAAGGCACTGGCTTCTAATATAAAGCTACTTTAGTTTGTTACCGATACTTTTTTGTTTTGTTATTTTATGAAATACATAATTATGTAAATAATAATGAATTTAACTTTTTTTCTTTAATTTTGAAATATTTATTATGTTATTATGAAGCTATGTCGAAAAGGTTTTTTATTGTGAATTCCATTTTCCCTTGTATTTCAGTTTAATTTTATGTTAATAAATTTGTTACCTATATCAAAAACTTTGGTAATTTTTCTTTTTGAAGCAACATGGTACAGTGGTTTTGCTACTATTTTATTTTGCAAAATGTTATTTTGCTTTTCTAATTTGTTTGGCTTTCATTTATCGCACATGTTAAGAAATTTCGCGCGAAATTTCTTAACATGTGCGATAAATGAAAGCCAAACAAATTAGAAAAGCAAAATAACATTTTGCCAAATAAAATAAAGCGAAATAAGGGAACGCGAAATAAAACAATGCGAAAATAAATAAATCAAAGTAAGTTATAGCGAAATAATAAATGCGAAATATCTTATGGCGAAATAATTACAATGCTAAATGGAATTTTGCCAAATAAAAAATGCGAAATAACAAAATGCGAGTTGTTGATATGCGAAATAATAAAATGCGAAGTGATCGCAGCGAAATAACAAAATGCGAGAAAAAAACCGCGAGTTATACCATACCCATATAGAGAGAGTGTGATGGAATATTAGCGTTTGGTGGTTGATGGCGGATGATATAAGCTATTGAAGGAGAATGTTACGACGTTAAAGTTGGATTCTCAAAATAACTGTTTGGGAAGGGGATAAGGAGTGGCGTTTAGCATGGGGTTTTGTATTGGATATGAAATGAAATAGGTGGTTATAGAGAGAGTGTGATGGAATATGATAGGTGTTTTGTAGATGGAGTGTGATGGAATATTAGCGTTTGGTGGTTGGTGGCGGACGATAAAAGCTGTTGAAGGAGATTGATACAACGTGTATATTGGAGTCTGAAAATAACTGTTTGGGGTGGGGATATGAAGATATTTTTTTTTCTGGCGTTGTTGCTGGCTATTTGTGGGTCAAGTTCCCCGCCCATCCAACGTTCCTAGCTGTGCAATTTGCAAGCATGCCAAGTAACGATCCGCGCAAATAGTGACCAGTGTTTTATAAAATCCGCAACAATATAGAGAGAGTGTGATGGAATATTAGCGTTTAGTGGTTGATGGCGGATGATGATAGCTGTTGAAGGAGAGTGTTACGACGTTAAAGATGGATTCTGAAAATAACTGTTTGGGGTGGGGATAAGGTGTGGCCTTTGGCATGGGGTTTTGTGTTGGATATGAAATGAAATAGGTTGTATATAGAGAGAGTGTGATGGAATATTAGCGTTTGGTGGTTGATGGCGGATGATGATAGCTGTTGAAGAAGAATGTTACGACGTTAAAGATGGATTCTGAAAATAACTGTTTGGGGTGGGGATAAGGTGTGGCCTTTGGCATGGGGTTTTGTGTTGGATATGAAATGAAATAGGTTGTATATAGAGAGAGTGTGATGGAATATTAGCGTTTAGTGGTTGATGGCGGATGATGATAGCTGTTGAAGGAGAATGTTACGACGTTAAAGTTGGATTCTGAATATAACTGTTTGGGAAGGGGATAAGGAGTGGCGTTTAGCATGGGGTTTTGTGTTGGATATGAAATGAAATAGGTGGTTATAGAGAGAGTGTGATGGAATATGATAGGTGTTTTGTAGATGGAGTGTGATGGTATATTAGCGTTTGGTGGTTGATGGCGGACGATAAAAGCTGTTGAAGGAGATTGTTACGACGTGGATATTGGAGTCTGAAAATAACTGTTTGGGGTGGATAAGGTGTTGCCTTTGGCATGGGGTTTTGTGTTGGATATGAAATGCAATAGGTTGTATATAGAGAGAGTGTGATGGAATATTAGCGTTTAGTGGTTGATGGCGGATAATGATAGCTGTTGAAGGAGAATGTTACGACGTTAAAGATGGATTCTGAAAATAACTGTTTGGGGTGGGGATAAGGTGTGGCCTTTGGCATGGGGTTTGTGTTGGATATGAAATGAAATAGGTTGTACAAATAGAGAGAGTGTGTTGGAATGTGATAGGTGTTTTGTAGACGGAGTGTGATGGAATATTAGCGTTTGGTGGTTGATGGAGGACGATAATAGCTGTTGAAGGAGAATGTTACGACGTGTATATTGAAGTCTGAAAATAACTGTTTGGGATGGGGATAGGGAATGGCGTTTTGTATTGTGGATGAAATAGGTTCTATATAGAGACAGTGTGATTGAATATTTGGAATATGATAGGTGTTTTGTAGATGGTGTATTAGCGTTTGGTGGTTGAAGGATGAATAAGTACTAGGGAGAGTGTGTACAGAAGGACGATTTTGGTGGGGTGTTATCGTATGAACATATTTTTTTAATACATATTACTGGTAAAATGTCCTTGATTGTTGGATGGATGGGTATGCAAGTACGACGATTTTGGTGAGTAGGTTTAATTGATCAGGGTAAAATGTGAAATATGTTTGAACATTTTTTGTAATACAAAATATTGGTAAAATGTCCTTTTTAATAATTTCGGGTTATATTTTCAATTATAAATAAAGAAAAAACATTTTGGTTTGAAGGACATTTTAGGATCAATATCCTTTTTTGATGTTAAAAGGACCTCAGGGCAAAATGTTTGACATCAGCAATTCGCCCGGTCATTCTAAGGCCTTTTGAAACGGAATTCTTTTTGACAAATTTTAAGGATCTTTTGTCTACCTAAATTTAATATTTAAGGATTATTTTTGGGCGCACGCAAGGTAATCACTTCAAAACAACAACATTCTCTGTTTATTTATATAAAAATATTTATTATTCTGAAACAAGTGTAGATCGCTATCGCAATCGTATCATCGTATCCTGGTGTGCGATAACCCTTAGAAAGGGGCGTGATCTATTCACGGAAATGTAATCTGAAAATACTGTTTTGAGTTTGGAAGGTTTGTATGGAAGAAAAAGAATTGAGTGGGGTTTTGTGTTGCATATGAAATCAAATAGGTTGTATATAGAGAGAGTGTGATGTAATATGATAGGTGTTTTGTAGATGGAGTGTGATGGTATATTAGCGTTTGATGGTTGATGGAGGACGATGATAGCTGTTCAAGGAGAATGTTACGACGTGTAAATTGGAGTCTGAAAATAACTGTTTGGGGTGGGGATAAGGTGTGGCCTTTGGCATGGGGTTTTGTGTTGGATATGAAATGAAATAGGTTGTATATAGAGAGAGTGTGATGGAATATTAGCGTTTAGTGGTTGATGGCGGATGATGATAGCTGTTGAAGGAGAATGTTACGACGTGTAAATTGGAGTCTGAAAATAACTGTTTGGGGTGGGGATAAGGTGTGGCCTTTGGCATGGGGTTTTGTGTTGGATATGAAATGAAATAGGTTGTATATAGAGAGAGTGTGATGGAATATTAGCGTTTAGTGGTTGATGGCGGATGATGATAGCTGTTGAAGGAGAATGTTACGACGTTAAAGATGGATTCTGAAAATAACTGTTTGTGGTGGGGATAAGGTGTGGCCTTTGGAATGGGGTTTTGTGTTGGATATGAAATGCAATAGATTGAATATAGAGAGAGTGTGATGGAATAATAGCGTTTAGTGGTTGATGGCGGATGATGATAGCTGTTGAAGGAGAATGTTACGACATTAAAGATGGAATCTGAAAAAAACTGTTTGGGGTGGGGATAAGGTGTGGCCTTTGGCATGGGGTTTTGTGTTGGATATGAAATGAAATAGGTTGTATATAGAGAGAGTGTGATGGAATATTAGTGTTTAGTGGTTGATGGCTGATGATGAAAGCTGTTGAATGAGAATGTTACGACGTTAAAGATTGTTTCTGAAAATAACTGTTGGTGATGGGGATAAGGTGTGGCGTTTGGCATGGGGTTTTGAGTTGGATATGAAATGAAATAGGTTGTATGTATATAGAGAGAGTGTGATGGAATATTAGCGTTTAGTGGTTGATGGCGGATGATAATAGCTGTTGAAGGAGAATGTTACGACATTAAAGATGGAATCTGAAAAAAACTGTTTGGGGTGGGGATAAGGTGTGGCCTTTGGCATGGGGTTTTGTGTTGGATATGAAATGAAATAGATTGAATATAGAGAGAGTGTGATGGAATAATAGCGTTTAGTGGTTGATGGCGGATGATGATAGCTGTTGAAGGAGAATGTTACGACATTAAAGATGGAATCTGAAAAAAACTGTTTGGGGTGGGGATAAGGTGTGGCCTTTGGCATGGGGTTTTGTGTTGGATATGAAATGAAATAGGTTGTATATAGAGAGAGTGTGATGGAATATTAGTGTTTGGTGGTTGATGGAGGACGATGATAGCTGTTGAAGGAGAATGTTACGACATATAGGTATATTGGAGTTTGAAAATAACTGTTTGGGATGGGGATAAGGAGTGGCGTTTGGCATGGGGTTTTGTGTTGGATATGAAATGAAATAGGTTGTACAAATAGAGAGAGTGTGTTAGAATATGATAAATATGATAGGTGTTTTGTAGATGGAGTGTGATGGAATATTAGTGTTTGGTTGTTGATGGAGGACGATGATAGCTGTTGAAGGAGAATGTTACGACGTGTATATTGAAGTCTGAAAATAACTGTTTGGGATGGGGATAGGGAATGGCGTTTTGTGTTGGGGATGAAATAGGTTCTATATAGAGACAGTGTGATTGAATATTTGGAATATGATAGGTGTTTTGTAGATGGAGTGTGATGGAATATTAGCGATTGGTGGTTGATGGCGGACGATGATAGCTATTGAATGAGAATGTTACGACGTTAAAGATAGAGTCTGAAGATAACTGTTGGGGATGGGGATAAGGTGTGGCGTTTGGCATGGGGTTTTGTGTTGGAAATTTAATGAAATAGGTTGTACAAATAGAGAGAGTGTGTTGGAATATGATAAATATGATAGGTGTTTTGTAGATGGAGTGTGATGGAATATTAGCGTTTGGTGGTTGATGGAGGACGGAGATAGCTGTTGAAGGAGAATGTTACGACGTGTATATTGAAGTCTGAAAATAACTGTTTGGGATGGGGATAGGGAATGGCGTTTTGTGTTGGGGATGAAATAGGTTCTATATAGAGACAGTGTGATTGAATATTTGGAATATGATAGGTGTTTTGTAGATGGAGTGTGATGGAATATTAGCGTTTAGTGGTTGAATGCGGACTATTTTTTATAATACAAAATATTGATAAAATGTCCTTTTTAATAATTTCGGGTTATATTTTCAATTATAAATAAAGAAAAAAACATTTTGGTTTGAAGGACATTTTGGGAGCAATATCCTTTTTTGATGTTAAAAGGACCTCAGGGCAAAATGTTTGACATAAGTAATTCGCCCGGTCATTCTAAGGCCTTTTGAAATGGAATTCTTTTTGACAAATTTTAAGGATCTTTTGATATACCTAAATTTAATTTTTAAGGATTATTTTTGGGCGCACGCAAGGTATTCACTTCAAAACAACAACATTCTCTGATTATTTTTATAAACATATTTATTATTCTGAAACCAGTCAAGATCGCTATAGCAATCGTATCATCGTATCCCGATGTGCTATAAACCTTACAAAGGGGCGTGATCTATTCACAGGAATGTAGTCTGAAAATACTGTTTTGAGTTTGGTAGGTTTGTATGGATGATAAAGAATGGAGTGGGGTTTTGTGTTGGATATCAAATGAAATAGGTTGTTTGTAGAGAGAGTGTGATGGAATATGATAGGTGTTTTGTAGATGGAGTGTGATGGAATATTAGCGTTTAGTGGTTGAATGCGGACGATAATAGCTGTTGAAGGAGAATGTTCGACGTGTATATTGGATTCTGAAAATAACACTGTTTGGGGTGGGGATAAGGTGTGGCCTTTGGCATGGGGTTTTGAGTTGGATATGAAATGAAATAGGTTGTATGTATATAGAGAGAGTGTGATGGAATATTAGCGTTTAGTGGTTGATGGCGGATGATAATAGCTGTTGAAGGAGAATGTTACGACGTTAAAGATGGATTCTGAAAATAACTGTTTGTGGTGGGGATAAGGTGTGGCCTTTGGAATGGGGTTTTGTGTTGGATATGAAATGCAATAGATTGAATATAGAGAGAGTGTGATGGAATAATAGCGTTTAGTGGTTGATGGCGGATGATGATAGCTGTTGAAGGAGAATGTTACGACATTAAAGATGGAATCTGAAAAAAACTGTTTGGGGTGGGGATAAGGTGTGGCCTTTGGCATGGGGTTTTGTGTTGGATATGAAATGAAATAGGTTGTATATAGAGAGAGTGTGATGGAATATTAGTGTTTAGTGGTTGATGGCTGATGATGATAGCTGTTGAATGAGAATGTTACGACGTTAAAGATTGTTTCTGAAAATAACTGTTGGTGATGGGGATAAGGTGTGGCCTTTGGCATGGGGTTTTGTGTTGGATATGAAATGAAATAGGTTGTATATAGAGAGAGTGTGATGGAATATTAGCGTTTAGTGGTTGATGGCAGATGATGATAGCTGTTGAAGGAGAATGTTACGACGTTAAAGTTGGATTCTGAATATAACTGTTTGGGAAGGGGATAAGGAGTGGCGTTTAGCATGGGGTTTTGTGTTGGATATGAAATGAAATAGGTGGTTATAGAGAGAGTGTGATGGAATATGATAGGTGTTTTGTAGATGGAGTGTGATGGTATATTAGCGTTTGGTGGTTGATGGCGGACGATAAAAGCTGTTGAAGGAGATTGTTACGACGTGGATATTGGAGTCTGAAAATAACTGTTTGGGGTGGATAAGGTGTTGCCTTTGGCATGGGGTTTTGTGTTGGATATGAAATGCAATAGGTTGTATATAGAGAGAGTGTGATGGAATATTAGCGTTTAGTGGTTGATGGCGGATAATGATAGCTGTTGAAGGAGAATGTTACGACGTTAAAGATGGATTCTGAAAATAACTGTTTGGGGTGGGGATAAGGTGTGGCCTTTGGCATGGGGTTTGTGTTGGATATGAAATGAAATAGGTTGTACAAATAGAGAGAGTGTGTTGGAATGTGATAGGTGTTTTGTAGACGGAGTGTGATGGAATATTAGCGTTTGGTGGTTGATGGAGGACGATAATAGCTGTTGAAGGAGAATGTTACGACGTGTATATTGAAGTCTGAAAATAACTGTTTGGGATGGGGATAGGGAATGGCGTTTTGTATTGTGGATGAAATAGGTTCTATATAGAGACAGTGTGATTGAATATTTGGAATATGATAGGTGTTTTGTAGATGGTGTATTAGCGTTTGGTGGTTGAAGGATGAATAAGTACTAGGGAGAGTGTGTACAGAAGGACGATTTTGGTGGGGTGTTATCGTATGAACATATTTTTTTAATACATATTACTGGTAAAATGTCCTCGATTGTTGGATGGATGGGTATGCAAGTACGACGATTTTGGTGAGTAGGTTTAATTGATCAGGGTAAAATGTGAAATATGTTTGAACATTTTTTGTAATACAAAATATTGGTAAAATGTCCTTTTTAATAATTTCGGGTTATATTTTCAATTATAAATAAAGAAAAAACATTTTGGTTTGAAGGACATTTTAGGATCAATATCCTTTTTTGATGTTAAAAGGACCTCAGGGCAAAATGTTTGACATCAGCAATTCGCCCGGTCATTCTAAGGCCTTTTGAAACGGAATTCTTTTTGACAAATTTTAAGGATCTTTTGTCTACCTAAATTTAATATTTAAGGATTATTTTTGGGCGCACGCAAGGTATTCACTTCAAAACAACAACATTCTCTGTTTATTTATATAAAAATATTTATTATTCTGAAACAAGTGTAGATCGCTATCGCAATCGTATCATCGTATCCCGGTGTGCGATAACCCTTAGAAAGGGGCGTGATCTATTCACGGAAATGTAATCTGAAAATACTGTTTTGAGTTTGGAAGGTTTGTATGGAAGAAAAAGAATTGAGTGGGGTTTTGTGTTGCATATGAAATCAAATAGGTTGTATATAGAGAGAGTGTGATGTAATATGATAGGTGTTTTGTAGATGGAGTGTGATGGTATATTAGCGTTTGATGGTTGATGGAGGACGATGATAGCTGTTCAAGGAGAATGTTACGACGTGTAAATTGGAGTCTGAAAATAACTGTTTGGGGTGGGGATAAGGTGTGGCCTTTGGCATGGGGTTTTGTGTTGGATATGAAATGAAATAGGTTGTATATAGAGAGAGTGTGATGGAATATTAGCGTTTAGTGGTTGATGGCGGATGATGATAGCTGTTGAAGGAGAATGTTACGACGTGTAAATTGGAGTCTGAAAATAACTGTTTGGGGTGGGGATAAGGTGTGGCCTTTGGCATGGGGTTTTGTGTTGGATATGAAATGAAATAGGTTGTATATAGAGAGAGTGTGATGGAATATTAGCGTTTAGTGGTTGATGGCGGATGATGATAGCTGTTGAAGGAGAATGTTACGACGTTAAAGATGGATTCTGAAAATAACTGTTTGTGGTGGGGATAAGGTGTGGCCTTTGGAATGGGGTTTTGTGTTGGATATGAAATGCAATAGATTGAATATAGAGAGAGTGTGATGGAATAATAGCGTTTAGTGGTTGATGGCGGATGATGATAGCTGTTGAAGGAGAATGTTACGACATTAAAGATGGAATCTGAAAAAAACTGTTTGGGGTGGGGATAAGGTGTGGCCTTTGGCATGGGGTTTTGTGTTGGATATGAAATGAAATAGGTTGTATATAGAGAGAGTGTGATGGAATATTAGTGTTTAGTGGTTGATGGCTGATGATGATAGCTGTTGAATGAGAATGTTACGACGTTAAAGATTGTTTCTGAAAATAACTGTTGGTGATGGGGATAAGGTGTGGCGTTTGGCATGGGGTTTTGAGTTGGATATGAAATGAAATAGGTTGTATGTATATAGAGAGAGTGTGATGGAATATTAGCGTTTAGTGGTTGATGGCGGATGATAATAGCTGTTGAAGGAGAATGTTACGACGTGTATATTGGAGTCTGAAAATAACTGTTTGGGGTGGGGACAAGGTGTGGCCTTCGGAATGTGATTTTGTGTTGGATATGAAATGCAATAGGTTGTATATAGAGAGAGTGTGATGGAATATTAGCGATTGGTGGTTGATGGCGGACGATGATAGCTGTTGAAGGAGAATGTTACGACGTTGAAGATAGAGTCTGACGATAACTGTTGGGGATGGGGATAAGGTGTGGCGTTTGGCATGGGGTTTTGTGTTGGATATGAAATGAAATAGGTTGTACAAATAGAGAGAGTGTGTTTTAATATGATAAATATGATAGGTGTTTTGTAGATGGAGTGTGATGGAATATTAGTGTTTGGTGGTTGATGGAGGACGATGATAGCTGTTGAAGGAGAATGTTACGACATATAGGTATATTGGAGTTTGAAAATAACTGTTTGGGATGGGGATAAGGAGTGGCGTTTGGCATGGGGTTTTGTGTTGGATATGAAATGAAATAGGTTGTACAAATAGAGAGAGTGTGTTAGAATATGATAAATATGATAGGTGTTTTGTAGATGGAGTGTGATGGAATATTAGTGTTTGGTTGTTGATGGAGGACGATGATAGCTGTTGAAGGAGAATGTTACGACGTGTATATTGAAGTCTGAAAATAACTGTTTGGGATGGGGATAGGGAATGGCGTTTTGTGTTGGGGATGAAATAGGTTCTATATAGAGACAGTGTGATTGAATATTTGGAATATGATAGGTGTTTTGTAGATGGAGTGTGATGGAATATTAGCGATTGGTGGTTGATGGCGGACGATGATAGCTATTGAATGAGAATGTTACGACGTTAAAGATAGAGTCTGAAGATAACTGTTGGGGATGGGGATAAGGTGTGGCGTTTGGCATGGGGTTTTGTGTTGGAAATTTAATGAAATAGGTTGTACAAATAGAGAGAGTGTGTTGGAATATGATAAATATGATAGGTGTTTTGTAGATGGAGTGTGATGGAATATTAGCGTTTGGTGGTTGATGGAGGACGGAGATAGCTGTTGAAGGAGAATGTTACGACGTGTATATTGAAGTCTGAAAATAACTGTTTGGGATGGGGATAGGGAATGGCGTTTTGTGTTGGGGATGAAATAGGTTCTATATAGAGACAGTGTGATTGAATATTTGGAATATGATAGGTGTTTTGTAGATGGAGTGTGATGGAATATTAGCGTTTAGTGGTTGAATGCGGACTATTTTTTATAATACAAAATATTGATAAAATGTCCTTTTTAATAATTTCGGGTTATATTTTCAATTATAAATAAAGAAAAAAACATTTTGGTTTGAAGGACATTTTGGGAGCAATATCCTTTTTTGATGTTAAAAGGACCTCAGGGCAAAATGTTTGACATAAGTAATTCGCCCGGTCATTCTAAGGCCTTTTGAAATGGAATTCTTTTTGACAAATTTTAAGGATCTTTTGATATACCTAAATTTAATTTTTAAGGATTATTTTTGGGCGCACGCAAGGTATTCACTTCAAAACAACAACATTCTCTGATTATTTTTATAAACATATTTATTATTCTGAAACCAGTCAAGATCGCTATAGCAATCGTATCATCGTATCCCGATGTGCTATAAACCTTACAAAGGGGCGTGATCTATTCACAGGAATGTAGTCTGAAAATACTGTTTTGAGTTTGGTAGGTTTGTATGGATGATAAAGAATGGAGTGGGGTTTTGTGTTGGATATCAAATGAAATAGGTTGTTTGTAGAGAGAGTGTGATGGAATATGATAGGTGTTTTGTAGATGGAGTGTGATGGAATATTAGCGTTTAGTGGTTGAATGCGGACGATAATAGCTGTTGAAGGAGAATGTTCGACGTGTATATTGGATTCTGAAAATAACACTGTTTGGGGTGGGGATAAGGTGTGGCCTTTGGCATGGGGTTTTGTTTTGGATATGAAAAGAAATAGGTTGTATATAGAGAAAGTGTGATGGAATATTAGCGTTTGAAGGAGGAGGTTACGATGTTAAAGATAGAATCTAAAGATAACTGTTGGGGATGGGGATAAGGTGTGGCTTTTGGCATGGGGTTTGTGTTGGATATGAAATGAAATAGGTTGTACAAATAGAGAGAGTGTGTTGGAATATGTTAGGTGTTTTGTAGATGGAGTGTGATGGATTATTAGCGTTTGGTGGTTGACGAAGGACGATAATAGCTGTTGAAGGAGAATGTTACGACGTGTATATTGAAGTCTGAAAATAACTGTTTGGGATGGGGATAGGGAATGGCGTTTTGTGTTGGGGATGAAATAGGTTCTATATAGAGACAGTGTGATTGAATATTTGGAATATGATAGGTGTTTTGTAGATGGAGTGTGATGGAATATTAGCGATTGGTGGTTGATGGCGGACGATGATAGCTGTTGAATGAGAATGTTACGACGTTAAAGATAGAGTCTGAAGATAACTGTTGGGGATGGGGATAAGGTGTGGCGTTTGGCATGGGGTTTTGTGTTGGAAATTTAATGAAATAGGTTGTACAAATAGAGAGAGTGTGTTGGAATATGATAAATATGATAGGTGTTTTGTAGATGGAGTGTGATGGAATATTAGCGTTTGGTGGTTGATGGAGGACGGAGATAGCTGTTGAAGGAGAATGTTACGACGTGTATATTGAACTCTGAAAATAACTGTTTGGGATGGGGATAGGGAATGGCGTTTTGTGTTGGGGATGAAATAGGTTCTATATAGAGACAGTGTGATTGAATATTTGGAATATGATAGGTGTTTTGTAGATGGAGTGTGATGGAATATTAGCGATTGGTGGTTGATGGCGGACGATGATAGCTGTTGAAGGAGAATGTTACGACGTTAAAGATAGAGTCTGAAGATAACTGTTGGGGATGGGGATAAGGTGTGGCGGTTGGCATGGGGTTTTGTGTTTTAAATTTAATGAAATAGGTTGTACAAATAGAGAGAGTGTGTTGGAATATGTTAGGTGTTTTGTAGATGGAGTGTGATGGATTATTAGCGTTTGGTGGTTGATGAAGGACGATAATAGCTGTTGAAGGAGAATGTTACGACGTGTATATTGAAGTCTGAAAATAACTGTTTGGGATGGGGATAGGGAATGGCGTTTTGTGTTGGGGATGAAATAGGTTCTATATAGAGACAGTGTGATTGAATATTTGGAATATGATAGGTGTTTTGTAGATGGAGTGTGATGGAATATTAGCGATTGGTGGTTGATGGCGGACGATGATAGCTGTTGAAGGAGAATGTTACGACGTTAAAGATGGATTCTGAAAATTACTGTTTGGGATGGGGATAAGGAGTGGCGTTTAGCATGGGGTTTTGTGTTGGATATGAAATGAAATAGGTGGTTATAGAGAGAGTGTGATGGAATATGATAGGTGTTTTGTAGATGGAGTGTGATGGTATATTAGCGTTTGGTGGTGATGGCGGACGATGATAGCTTTTGAAGGAGAATGTTACGACGTGTAAATTGGAAGCTGAAAATAACTGTTTGGGGTGAGGATAAGGTGTGGACTTTGGCATGGGGTTTTGAATTGGATATGAAATGAAATAGGTTGTATATAGAGAGAGTGTGATGGAATATTAGCGTTTGGTGGTTGATGGCGGATGATGATAGCTGTTGAAGGAGAATGTTACGACGTTAAAGTTGGATTCTGAATATAACTGTTTGGGAAGGGGATAAGGAGTGGCGTTTAGCATGGGGTTTTGTATTGGATATGAAATGAAATAGGTGGTTATACCTGTTGGACGACGACTAGAGATTATATCCCCCTGAATTCCAATGAAGATCACCGCACCGAGAAGAAATGTTCTTTTACCCTGAAGTCAAATAAAGATCACCGACGTCCAGTTAATCCCTTTTCATCATCGTATGTGCAGTGTACATACCAACCGTAGCTTGCGGCTATCCGAAGTTTTTTTTACGCTAAAGCTATGTAAATGTTAATGCAGTTAATTCTTTTCATAATTTTTGGCGATTGGCAGAAGACAGTCAGTCGCAGTCGTCACTTTCCACTTTAAACATTATTCTTAAATAAAACTTGAATTTGTACATTTTTACATCACCTCGTTTTATTATCCAACATACCTATAGAGAGAGTGTGATGGAATATGATAGGTGTTTTGTAGATGGAGTGTGATGGAATATTAGCGTTTGGTGGTTGATGGCGGACGATAAAAGCTGTTGAAGGAGATTGTTACGACGTGTACATTGGAGTCTGAAAATAACTGTTTGGGGTGGGGATAAGTAGTGGCGTTTAGCATGGGGTTTTGTATTGGATATGAAATGCAATAGGTTGTATATAGAGAGAGTGTGATGGAATATTAGCGTATAGTGGTTGATGGCGGATGATGATAGCTGTTGAAGGAGAATGTTACGACGTTAAAGATGGTTTCTGAAAATAACTATTGGGGATAAGGTGTGGCGTTTGGCATGGGGTTTTGTGTTGGATATGAAATGAAATAGGTTGTATATAGAGAGAGTGTGATGTAATATTAGCGTTTTATGGTTGATGACGGACAATTATAACTGTTGAAGGAGAATGTTACGGCGTCAAAGATAGAGTCTGAAGATAACTGTTGGGGATGGGGATAAGGAGTGGCGTTTTGTGTTGGGGATGAAATAGGTTCTATATAGAGACAGTGTGATTGAATATTTGGAATATGATAGGTGTTTAGTAGATGGTGTATTATCGTTTGGTGGTCGAAGGATGAATAAGTACTAAGGAGACTGTGTACAGAAGGACGATTTTGGTGGGGTGTTATCGTATGAACATATTTTTTCAATACATATTACTGGTAAAATGTCCTTGATTGTTGGATGGATGGGTATGCAAGTACGACGATTTTGGTGAGTAGGTTTTATTGATCAGGGTAAAATGTGAAATGTGTATGAACATTTTTTATAATACAAAATATTGATAAAATGTCCTTTTTAATAATTTCGGGTTATATTTTCAATTATAAATAAAGAAAAAACATTTTGGTTTGAAAGACATTTTGGGAGCAATATCCTTTTTTGATGTTAAAAGGACCTCAGGGCAAAATGTTTGACATCAGCAATTCGCCCGGTCATTCTAAGGCCTTTTGAAACGAAATTCTTTTTGACAAATTTTAAGGATCTTTTGATATACCTAAATTTAATTTTTAAGGATTATTTTTGGGCGCACGCAAGGTATTCACTTCAAAACAACAACATTCTCTGTTTATTTTCATAAAAATATTTATTATTCTGAAACAAGTGTAGATCGCTATCGCAATCGTATCATCCTATCCTGATGTGCGATAACCCTTAGGTTAGGTTAGGTTAGGTTGACGGGTTGGTAGAGTAGGGTGAACCCTACTGTACCTCACTTAGGTCCTCGTGGACCCATTGTGATGCCCTTTCGTGGGGATTAACCATTGGTGTTGGGTTGGTTAGCTACGTGTCCATCCTTCATGTATTTACTCGACGCCGTCCAGCCATCCTGATGTCCTCAAGAACCTGTAAAGATCGGAAAGTGAGATATCAGAAAGTTCTTGTAGGTCATGGAAGTAGTAACTTCCAAGTGTTCTGTTCCTCAAGTGACAGAGACTCGGGCAGTGACAGAGGAAGTGAGGTGTGTCCTCATGGACCTCTTCGTCTCCGCAGCCTCTACATATATCGTCATCTTTGAGATTTAGTTTCATTGTATGATTTCTTAGGAAGTTATGCCCCGTTAGGGCCCCTACCAGCTTAGACAGCGATGACCTGTCAAACTGTAGAAGTTTGGTGGTTCGGCCACTGTCATACTCTGGCCAAAGCTTCCGTGATATTTCACAGGTCGTTAGTTCTTTCCACCTTTTGTTGGTTTTCATACGAATCTTGTTCTCGACTCGTTCTCTCAGGTTGCAGAGTGGGGGCTTGATGGACTGTAATGCTCTATCATGGTCCATTGTAGATCCCTCTCTCGCCAGTTCGTCAGCTTTCTCGTTGCCGGCTTTGTCACTGTGTCCAGGGACCCAGCAGAGATTCGTAGTGTGCTGCGAGCAGAGAGCCTTGAGCTCTTCGCGGCAGCGGTGAACTAGCTTAGATTTAATTTCAATAGCAGAGATTGCTTTTATAGCCGCCTGGCTGTCAATGAAAATGGTAATATCATTACGCGGTATTGCCAACAATGACACCTGTCGGGCCGCTTCCGCGATTGCCAGAACTTCTGCCTGGAAGACACTGCTGCTATCAGGGAGTCTGATTGAGCATTGTATATTTAGTTCCTCTGAGAATATACCGGCACCGGTTCCACAGTCCATCTTTGACCCATCCGTGTAGATGGATATCGATTTCCTCTTAGTGGGTTCATTTGTGGTCCATTCATCCCTACTCGGAAACGAGCAAGAGAATGGTCTATCAAAGTTTAGATGGGGAGACATATAGTCCGAAGTGACAGCGTTCCCCATATATTTTCCTAGGATCTGTGCATGGCCAAAATTGCCTGGGTTCCAAGTTTTAGTTTGGCTAATCCTTAGGGCACTTTTGGTAGCAGATTCCTCCATGTATAGGTCTAGAGGAGTTAGATTAAGAATTGCCTCCATTCCAGCTGTAGGTGTGGTTCTCATTGCACTGGTTGTCCCTATACATGCTAGTCTTTGTATTTTTGTCATTAATCTGAGATTGGTCACCTTGCCTGCGGCTTGCCACCAGACTATACTGCCATATGTGAGTATTGGCCGCACGATTGCCGTGTACATCCACAGGATTATTTTGGGGTTTGGTCCCCATCTCCTGCCAAAGATGCGGCTGCATGCGTAGAAAGCGTTAGCTGCTTTCTTCACTCTTTCATTGACATTCGGTTTCCAACTAAGTTTCCTATCGAGGATAATTCCTAGATATTTCGCCCTATCTGTCACCTTTAGGGGTATTCCCTCAAGAGTTGGTGGTTCGAATTGTGGTATAATTCTTTTGTTTGTGAACAGAACAAGCTAAGTTTGCTCAGTTTTCTGGGGGTTAACCCCAAGGCCACATTCTTTTGTCCACATACTGAGTATTCTTAGTGAGCTTCCTAGCAAGTCGCTTACGGTCGGTAGAAACTTTCCTTTTGCAAGCAGTACCACATCGTCTGCATATGCAGTTACCGTGACTCCCATATTTTTGAATTTCACTAGTATCTCGTTAATAACCAGAACCCAGAGTAAGGGGGAGATGACTCCTCCTTGTGGAGTGCCTCTCGAAGCGGTTACTCTCAGGTCTGTGTCACCTAGTTTCGCATTGATGTTCCTTTCGCTAAGTAAATTTACAATCACATTAGTGAGGGATTGATCAACGTTTGAATTCTGTAGTGCTCTCTTCACTGCACACGTTTTAACATTATTGAAGGCACCTTCAATGTCCAGGAACGCAGCTAGTGTATATTCTTTGTCTTTTAATGACTTCTCTATAGTGCTAACGACCTCATGCAGTGCAGTTTCCACCCCTTTGCCTTTAATATAGGCATGTTGAGCGGAGGAGATCGCATTGTCGTCTAGTTGACTGCGTATAAAGATGTTCATTAGTTTTTCAAAGGTTTTTAAGACGAATGATGTCAGGCTTATTGGCCTAAAGTCTTTGGCGGTGGAGTGGCTGGCTTTCCCCGCCTTCGGGATGAAGACGACCTTTACGTCTCGCCATGCTTTGGGAATGTAGCCGCATTCCAGACTGCGAATAAAAAGTCTTTTTAGGACCGGCGTAATTATGGTCTTAGCTTTCTGGAGCATGATTGGAAAGATCCCGTCGCTTCCAGGGGATTTGAACGGGGAGAACGTATCGATTGCCCAGTTAAGTCTTTCTTCAGTTACCAGTTCTTTTGGAACTGCCGCTATTGTGGTATCAGATCTAGACTGGTTTGTCTGAGTTGTGGTACAACCTGGAAAATGGGTCTGTAGCAGCAGACTAAGAGTCTCTTCGCAGGATTGTGTCCACGTTCCATTATTGTTTTTCAGATAACCAGGAACTGCGGACTCTTTGCACAAGATTTTACGAAGTCTGGCTGACTCCGTGGTGCATTCGATGTCACTGCAGAACGTATGCCAGGCTATGCGTTTAGCATTAATTACTGCCTTTTTGAATTTCCTCTGGCCGGCCTTGTATATGTCCCAGTCTGTCTGCGAGTTTGTGGCTTTAGCCAGATTGAAAAGGGCTCTGGTTCTTCTTCTAATTTCAAGTAGATCCTTTGTCCACCATGGTGCAGATTTCCTATTCTTCAATGTCCGTAAAGGACAGGCCTTATCATATGCCTTACTTAGAACTGTGTTTACCATTTCGGTTGTGGCATCGATTTCGGCCGGTGTCCCTATTCTTTGTAGACTTAGTTTCCTGCTACTCTTCCCTACTTCTGTTAGGAATATATCCCAGTTAGTCATCCTGGGGTTTCTGTATTTGCCCAATGGGGCAATTTTCTCGTCAATGGGGAATTCTATAATTCTGTGATCAGAGAAGGATGGTTCCATGGACACTTTCCATTCCCGCACAGTAAGAGTTTGTGAGTTGCTGTAAAGAGTTATATCTAAGACCTCACGCCTATTCCTCGTTATGAAGGTTGGTTCGTCGCCAACGTTGGCTACTAATAAGTTATTTCTTATAATTGTTGCGCTGCTGTGTGATCTAGGCTATAAACCTAAATATATGTCACTGATTATTCTGGTGCTATTTAAAGGCTGTGCTTGGCATGCTTGCGACAAGGCTCAGCTCCGCTCGCCGGATTAGGTTGGGTTCTTGCCTTTACAATAACCGATACAACAACGAAAATAAAAAAAACTCACTTCATGCCAAGACATAAAAAAAAAAACAAAATCACTCCTAGTCCTAATTGACGGAAACCGAAATCACTTAAAGATGCAACGATGATGTTAAGTTGCTGAGGTACACTGCTCCCACCCTTACTTCTTATAAAAGAACGCCGTGACAACACAAGTACCTATAATATAGTGCTGTCCCTAAATCAAGATGGGTAGTTAAACTACCCTATTGAAATTCACATTATGCGCGAACCAGAACTATGCTCAACCCCACAGATAAAAGATTTACTGAATCATGTTTTTAAAAATTCATTCCTTTAATATAAGAGAAAACTAAGCCTATAATACATATTTGGGTTTTCAAATTAAATATTTAGCAATTGGTGGTGAAGATTTGATGATCTTATACTCATCGTTTTAAAACAAAAACAAAATAATAAGAATTCGTAGTAATTGTATATATGAAAAAAAAAAAAACTAACACTGCACTTTATCGCAATTCATAAATGTATATAAATTCAAAAAGTACGTTTTCAAATAATTTCTGTTACGAAATAAATTTTAAATAATAATAAAATGGTAAACGATATCACTTACTTGATTAGATCCCGCATGGGATTCGATGATCTGTGAAATAAAATCCAAATAATCGCTTTGGTCCCCTTCTCCCACAACGTCGCTGGAGATTGTGCACAATTTCCCCGAACTCACTTTCACCAAAAAAATATAGAAAAAAAATTGACTTTAGTCGTTTGAAATTATAAAATCAACTGTGATATCATTTACACATACACCCTAGTCACTAGTTTTAAGTAGGATAATCAAATTTTATTTTTTTTAGTGTAATATTAGGTTAGTTTTTTTTTTTTTTTTTTTTTTTGTACTACAGAATTATCATATATCTTTTCTTTTCTTTTTTTTTTCTTAGCAAAATTTACACAAAACAAGTAACTTTAGATCAATTTATATAAATATATATAAACACTTATACTAGGTAAGTTAGGAATTAAAACAAAACACTACTTTTTCACTGGTAATCCAAATATGTTGCACGTGTCCGAGGTTACCGAATTACTGGGGACTTTTCCCAATGCACTGCTCCACGCCGCTACAGGCTACACTCTTGCTAATGCGCTGAATTTGTTTAGCGGAATCCCAAAATGCTGCTATCGCTGGTCAACACTGTGAGAGCAGGTAGTGGTTAGCAAGCACAATGATGCGACAACAAAAAAGTATTGGTCGCCGCTGCCGACGAACTTGTTAGCGTTATGCTAATGCTGAATTTTGGGGGATCTCGTCTGGTGGGGTGTTGGGTGTGCTGCACCACGCTATAGAGCAGGATGACTTCGAGGTGGTCAGAGAGTCTGGTCTATGATAAAATATATGACGTGGCGAACGGGAAAGTGTCTCTCGCTGAATGTGGCTGCAGCGGTGAAGTACGAGTGGAATGATCGATGATGCGGTGTGGTAGATGGTATGTACCACAGGGGGGAGGAGTAGAACATCTAATTACTCACAGATTATTACTGGTCTGTCGATATCTTCGATTCCTATCGAAATTCCCCTAATTTACGGGTTTTATGCAGATGATTGTATGAGGGAGTAATCGAAGAGTAAAACAGCAAAATGTTCGCCGATTCTTCACCTCTGATCTCCCCCGCTGAAGAGAATGTTGGTGTGGTATGCCTACATATAATAATTTAATTATAAAATTTTATAAAAAAAATAGCTTCTAAACGCATACCTTCGCTGACTATATAAAGCGTAAACAAAATAAATGCAACCAAGCAACAAATTCTTTTTCGTAATTCCGAACTATGCGGTTTAAATAAATTATACTGATTTATTTGAAGGTACAGGATTTAATACGAAATATTAAAAAAAAATTAAGAACACTTCCTAAGCTTTCGACAGCCACGATGAAAAGGAAAGAACTCGTATCCCTAACTAGCGACTAAGCTTGGCTTTCTAGAGTTTTGCTTTTACTTCCTGATTCGTTTTCTTTTACTTCCTTGTTTCAGTACAATGTTATAGTACATTTTCGGTGTGGAATTCCATACCTTAAAAAATGGGGTCGTTCGTTAGGTGTTGTAAAATATATATACATATTTTTTTTTTTTTCGAAACTGCTTGTGCTGTAGACATTCGTAACATAATAAATTCTAAAAGGGACTCACCTCGGTCATTGATGTCGGAACTACCCCAGAGTGTGTGATGGGAGTTGGCGTCGCAGCCTAAGATTAAGTCCCATTTTTCGCGCTCTGCAGCTCTTAACAATGAGTTGGATAGATCGGAAGGTGGGTTGTCCGATTCATATGGCATGTATATTGCCGCCAGTATCAGCGCACTTTTCCTGCCCTGTCCCATTTAACAGCAGTTTGGTCGGCATCGCTGAGGCTAGGTAAAAGAAAAAGTTTAATCTGTTTTCTGGCGACAATACATGTTCGAGACTTACCGTTGTCAGATGTTCTGTTATAAATCAGTAAGTCTTTAGAGCTCAGCCCTTTTATTTTCCCCCGAAGGATCCAGGGTTCCTGTATTAGGGCGACATCGATTTTCTTGGTTTCCATAAGGAGAACCAGATTGGCGCTAGCCGCCTTACTGTGATGAAGATTTATTTGTACTATCTTCATCACGGGCAGCCTTTTCTACTCCTCTCTTCTTTTCATCATCTGCCATGAGCCTTAGTTTACATCACGTTATGCCTACGCGGACCTTAAACTCATGCTTACGTAGCAGGGGCAGTGATTTATGGCTCAGGAGTATTATCACATCCATACCATTTTCGTTGTATTCGCCCGTTTCCAGGACCTTCCACTCCCTGCTTTGAAGTTCCGGATTGAGGAATTGCAGGTTACGTTCTATCCTGTCTGCGGGTAGATACGGTCCCCGAATGTGAATTCGGCCTTTTGGTCTGGTGATATTTAAGATCTCCTTCCTGTCAACAACGCGAAGTTCGGCATTTGGCCAAGGTGCGCTAGTTTTGCTGACGAAGGTCTTCAACCATTCCAGCGTTTCTTTATCGTCACATTCTATGACTTTGAATCCTTTGAAGGTGGTTAGCTGTCCAAAGAGTGGAAGCTTGCCATCTGCCTTCACGATAGCTTCATTCACACCATCTAGGATTCGCTGTTCAACGAGTTCCCATTGGCTAACGGTAAGTCTTCGCTTTGGATTACCAAGGTCGATTATTGCGACACGAAGACTTTCCTTCACCTGTTCTGCGTATTTTCGTTTTTTGGCCTGCCTACCTACAACCGGGCAGATTGTGTCATCATGCCTACCTCTTTTAGAGACTCCAGGAACGTTCTCGGATTTGGACGAATCCTTTTCTGGGACAGTTCCAGGTAGCTTGGGATCGGTCACAGTCGAAGTGAAAGGCAAGCGGCATTTCGCCCTCGCTGCTTCCAATCTCATGCCGGCTCCTCCAGAGGCACGCGCCCTAGGCTTGCTCAATTCCTGTTTTTTAGCTAACAGAACCTTCCTGGAGCAGCAGGGTGCCTCCTCAGCCTTGGACGAATCCTTAGCTGAGCTGACGCCCTGTTTTTCAGGTTTTGACCTACTCAAAGCGGAAGGCAAGAGGCATTCCTCCCTTGGTCCAGTCAAATTCCCTTTCTCAGTCAGGTTCCGTTTCTTTTCCTGTTGGCTGCTGCGCCACGCACCGACGGTAGACTTCATCGTCTCTCGGGCCCTAGCTAACATAGACGTCTCCCTCTCCGTTAAGGAACTGGGGGTACGTCTCCTAAGCCTATTGAGCAGCCGACGTGCATTCCTACGCAATTTCAGTGGATCTTCTACTGTAGGTGTGCTGGACAGCTTGTTGCTTTCCACCATGCTCGCCGCAATGACAACTGAGGCTTCGGTTTTGTCCAAACATTCAGTGTCCTTTGGTTTACATGGCTTATCCACAACAGTAACTGCGCTGTCCAAGGTCGAGTCTGCCTCTCCCAGTGAAACAATTCTGTCCCCTTTGTCTGCTTCGTCTTTCGCGGGGTCTAATGCAACAGACCCGTGCCCCGATAGGCTACGGCATATCACAGGCATTGGTGGTCGCATAAGAACTCCCTCGCTCGAGATTCTTGGGGAGTCAGTTTTCGGTAGGGTATTAGCACAGGGCTCATCACCTTCCAAAGCCTGACTTTCCAAGAAGTCAAGAGCGTTTTGAAGCCGTCGTTTGTCAGCGTCTCCTAGTTGTTGTCTTTTCTGCATCTTCTTTATCGTCATTTTACAGTTGACAACTTTTTTCCTGATTGAAGCTGTAGACGCTATGGAGAACATGGATGAGCTGGCGATGGAGCGATTGTCATCTTCCTCAAGAAAAAGTTTCTCAAGTCCGAGGTCAACCGTTCCCTCGCTTCCCCCAACCGAAGCAGCTTTACTGGTTGACGGTTCTTGGAGTAAGAGGTTCTCTTCCTCCTCCGTCATATTCGTCGTCTGAGAATCGGCTTTCCTGAAGGTCTTGGTGCCCGATTCGTTTACACCAGTCCCTTTGTTTGTTGTTTTTTTAAAAGTATCTATTTTGGACCCACGAGTAAGGGGGAAGGAGAGGTCATTCTGTACTCACCCCCTGTATACAGAAAAGGGGAATTGGATTGAAACTAGAGGTCCCCAGGTATCTAGAGTTCACCGCTAAAAGACACATAACATGGTGCCATACATCCCATGGGCACGGTTGTTCACCCGGGATTACGGGGTTTATCGAGTTATTCCCCTCTAGATCCGTTATATTTCGTTTAAAGCAGTGGCACCTCGTGCAGGATGTGGCTCTTCACCACGTATAACGGTCTTAGGCAATCAGTTTTGTCGAAAGCCTCTGGTCTCTAGACTGAGACCTCGCCAACCTGCGATAACCCTTAGAAAGGGGCGTGATCTATTCACGGAAATGTAATCTGAAAATACTGTTTTGAGTTTGGAAGGTTTGTATGGAAGAAAAAGAATTGAGTGGGGTTTTGTGTTGCATATGAAATCAAATAGGTTGTATATAGAGAGAGTGTGATGTAATATGATAGGTGTTTTGTAGATGGAGTGTGATGGTATATTAGCGGTTGGGGTGATGGCGTGATGGCGGATGATGGTAGCTGTTGAATGAGAATGTTACGACGTTAAAGATGGAGTCTGAAAATAACTGTTTGGGGTGGGGATAAGGAATGGCCTTTGGCATGGGGTTTTGTGTTGGATATGAAATGAAATAGGTTGTATATAGAGATAGAGAGAGTGTGATGGAATATTAGCGTTTAGTGGTTGATGGCGGATAATGATAGCTGTTGAAGGAGAATGTTACGACGTTAAAGATGGATTCTGAAAATAACTGTTTGGGGTGGGGATAAGGTGTGGCCTTTGGCATGGGGTTTGTGTTGGATATGAAATGAAATAGGTTGTACAAATAGAGAGAGTGTGTTGGAATGTGATATGTGTTTTGTAGACGGAGTGTGATGGAATATTAGCGTTTGGTGGTTGATGGAGGACGATAATAGCTGTTGAAGGAGAATGTTACGACGTGTATATTGAAGTCTGAAAATAACTGTTTGGGATGGGGATAGGGAATGGCGTTTTGTATTGTGGATGAAATAGTTTCTATATAGAGACAGTGTGATTGAATATTTGGAATATGATAGGTGTTTTGTAGATGGAGTGTGATAGAATATTAGCGATTGGTGGTTGATGGCGGACAATGATAGCTGTTGAAGGAGAATGTGACGACGTTGAAGATAGAGTCTGACGATAACTGTTGGGGATGGGGATAAGGTGTGGCGTTTGGCATGGGGTTTTGTATTGGATATGAAATGAAATAGGTTGTACAAATAGAGAGAGTGTGTTAGAATATGATAAATATGATAGGTGTTTTGTAGATGGAGTGTGATGGAATATTAGTGTTTGGTGGTTGATGGAGAACGATGATAGCTGTTGAAGGAGAATGTTACGACGTATAGGTATATTGGAGTTTGAAAATAACTGTTTGGGATGGGGATAAGGAGTGGCGTTTTGTGTTGGGATGAAATAGGTTCTATATAGCGACAGTGTGATTGAATATTTGGAATATGATAGGTGTTTTGTAGATGGTGTATTATCGTTTGGTGGGCGAAGGATGAATAAGTACTAGGGAGAGTGTGTACAGAAGGACGATTTTGGTGGGGTGTTATCGTATGAACATATTTTTTTAATACATATTACTGGTAAAATGTCCTTGATTGTTGGATGGATGGGTATGCAAGTACGACGATTTTGGTGAGTAGGTTTTATTGATCAGGGTAAAATGTGAAATATGTATGAACATTTTTTATAATACAAAATATTGATAAAATATCCTTTTTAATAATTTCGGGTTATATTTTCAATTATAAATAAAGAAAAAACATTTTGGTTTTAAGGACATTTTGGGAGCAATATCCTTTTTCGATGTTAAAAGGACCTCAGGGCAAAATGTTTGACATCAGCAATTCGCCCGGTCATTCTAAGGCCTTTTGAAACGGAATTCTTTTTGACAAATTTTAAGGATCTTTTGATATAAATTTAATTTTTAAGGATTATTTTTGGGCGCACGCAAGGTATTCACTTCAAAACAACAACATTCTCTGATTATTTTTATAAAAATATTTATTATTCTGAAACAAGTGTAGATCGCTATCGCAATCGTATCATCGTATCCCGGTGTGCTATAACCCTTACAAAGGGGCGTGATCTATTCACGGAAATGTAATCTGAAAATACTGTTTTGAGTTTGGTAGGTTTGTATGGAAGATAAAGAATGGAGTGGGGTTTTGTATTGGATATGAAATCAAATAGATGGGAATAGAGAGAGTGTGATGGAATATGATGTGTTTTAAAGATGGAGTGTGATGGAATATTAGCGTTTAGTGGTTGATGGCGGACGATGATAGCTGTTGAAGGAGAATGTTACGGCGTGTATATTGGAGTCTGAAAATAACTGTTTGGGGTGGGGATAGGGTGTGGCCTTTGGCATGGGGTTTTGTGTTGGATATGAAATGAAATAGGTTGTATATAGAGAGAGTGTGATGGAATATTAGCGTTTGAAGGAGAAGGTTACGATGTTAAAGATAGAGTCTAAAGATTATTTTTGGGGATGGGGATAAGGTCTGGTGTTTGACATGAGGTTTTGTGTTGAATATGAAATTAAATAGGTTGTACAAATAGAGAGTGTGTGTTGGAATATGATAAATATGATAGGTGTTTTGTAGATGGATTGTAATGGAATTTTAGCGTTTGGTGGGTGATGGAGGACGATGATAGCTGTTGAAGGAGAATGTTACGACGTGTATATTGGAGTCTGAAAATAACTGTTTGGGATGGGGATAAGGAGTGCCGTTTTGTGTTGGTGATGAAATAGGTTCTATATAGAGACAGTGTGATTGAATATTTGGAATATGATAGGTGTTTAGTAGATGGTGTATTATCGTTTGGTGGTCGAAGGATGAATAAGTACTAGGGAGAGTGTGTACAGAAGGACGATTTTGGTGGGGTGTTATCGTATGAACATATTTTTTTAATACATATTACTGGTAAAATGTCCTTGATTGTTGGATGGATGGGTATGCAAGTACGACGATTTTGGTGAGTAGGTTTTATTGATCAGGGTAAAATGTGAAATATGTATGAACATTTTTTATAATACAAAATATTGATAAAATGTCCTTTTTAATAATTTCGGGTTATATTTTCAATTATAAATAAAGAAAAAACATTTTGGTTTTAAGGACATTTTGGGAGCAATATCCTTTTTTGATGTTAAAAGGACCTCAGGCCAAAATGTTTGACATCAGCAATTCGCCCGGTCATTCTAAGGCCTTTTGAAACGGAATTCTTTTTGACAAATTTTAAGGATCTTTTGATATAAATTTAATTTTTAAGAATTATTTTTGGGCGCACGCAAGGTATTCACTTCAAAATAAAAACATTCTCTGATTATTTTTATAAAAATATTTATTATTCTGAAACAAGTGTAGATCGCTATCGCAATCGTATCATCATATTGCGGTGTGCTATAAACCTTACAAAGGGGCGTGATCTATTCACAGAAATGTAGTCTGAAAATACTGCTTTGAGTTTGGTAGGTTTGTATGGAGAATAAAGAATGGAGTGGGGTTTTGTGTTGGATATCAAATGAAATAGGTTGTATGTAGAGAGAGTGTGATGGAATATTAGCGTTTAATGGTTGATGGCGTATGATGATACCTGTTGAAGGAGAATGTTACGACGTTAAAGTTGGATTCTGAAAATAACTGTTGGGGATGGGGGTAAGGTGTGGCGTTTAGCATGTGGTTTTGTATTGGATATGAAATGAAATAGGTGGTTATAGAGAGAGTGTGATGGAATATGATAGGTGTTTTGTAGATGGAGTGTGATGGAATATTAGCGTTTGGTGGTTGATGGCGGACGATAGAAGCTGTTGAAGGATATTGTTACGACGTGTATATTGGAGTCTGAAAATAACTGTTTGTGGTGGGGATATGAAGATATTTTTTTTTCTCGGGTTGTTGCTGGCTATTTGTGGGTCAAGTTCCCCGCCCATCCGACGTTCCTAGCTGTGCAATTTGCAAGCATGCCAAGTAACGATCCGCGCAAATAGTGACCAGTGTTTTATAAAATCCGCAACAATATAGAGAGAGTGTGATGGAATATTAGCGTTTAGTGGTTGATGGCGGATAATGATAGCTGTTGAAGGAGAATGTTACGACGTTAAAGATGGATTCTGAAATATCTGTTTGGGGTGGGGATAAGGTGTGGCCTTTGGCATGGGGTTTTGAGTTGGATATGATATTAAATAGGTTGTATATAGAGAGAGTGTGATGAAATATTAGCGTTTGGTGGTTGATGGCGGATGATGATAGCTGTTGAAGGAGAATGTTACGACGTTAAAGATTTTTTCTGAAAATAACTGTTGGTGATGGGGATAAGGTGTGGCGTTTGGCATGGGGTTTTGAGTTGGATATGATATGAAATAGGTTGTATATAGAGAGAGTGTGATGGAATATTAGCGTTTAGTGGTTGATGGCGGATGATAATAGCTGTTGAAGGAGAATGTTACGACGTGTATATTGGAGTCTGAAAATAACTGTTTGGGGTGGGGACAAGGTGTGGCCTTCGGAATGTGGTTTTGTGTTGGATATGAAATGCAATAGGTTGTATATAGAGAGAGTGTGATGGAATATTAGCGTTTAGTGGTTGATGGCGGATGATGATAGCTGTTGAAGGAGAATGTTACGACGTTAAAGATGGATTCTGAATATAACTGTTTGGGAAGGGGATAAGGAGTGGCGTTTAGCATGGGGTTTTGTGTTGGATATGAAATGAAATAGGTGGTTATAGAGAGAGTGTGAAGGAATATGATAGGTGTTTTGTAGATGGAGTGTGATGGTATATTAGCGTTTGGTGGTTGATGGCGGACGATAAAAGCTGTTGAAGGAGATTGTTACGACGTGGATATTGGAGTCTGAAAATAACTGTTTGGGGTGGATAAGGTGTTGCCTTTGGCATGGGGTTTTGTGTTGGATATGAAATGAAATAGGTTGTATATAGAGAGAGTGTGATGTAATATTAGCGTTTTATGGTTGATGACGGACAATTATAACTGTTGAAGGAGAATGTTACGGCGTCAAAGATAGAGTCTGAAGATAACTGTTGGGGATGGGGATAAGGAGTGGCGTTTTGTGTTGGGGATGAATTAGGTTCTATATAGAGACAGTGTGATTGAATATTTGGAATATGATAGGTGTTTAGTAGATGGTGTATTATCGTTTGGTGTTCGAAGGATGAATAAGTACTAGGGAGAGTGTGTACAGAAGGACGATTTTGGTGGGGTGTTATCGTATGAACATATTTTTTTAATACATATTACTGGTAAAATGTCCTTGACTGTTGGATGGATGAGTATGCAAGTACGACGATTTTGGTGAGTAGGTTTTATTGATCAGGGTAAAATCGTCACCTGAGAATTGGTTTGCTCCATACGCCAATTTCGCGTATTTTGAGTTAGGTATCAAATCTAAGGTATTTTAGGGTGCTCTTTTCGAATCTGTTGCCATTTTGGCCCTAACGCTTACCAATCCGGAGATATCCAGCATCGACTTTGCTCTACATCCAAAAAGTTTAATGGTTAGTAAATTTTATTTTGCTCCATTTGCCATTTTTTGGCGTATGGAGCAAATTTCCCATGCAAAAATCCTTCATATTGAGTTTACTTTTATTTTGCTCTATTACTATTGCATGTTTTCGTAGTTTTCCTTTAATTACTATTTTGAAAAGGATCAAACTATGCAACGAGTATGTAGAACCATTTTCATGAATACATTATGCATCTTGTATAATATACAAAACGTATTTTACTATTGTGTTTGGTTTTAGAATAACAGTAGAACTGTTTACTTTAGTACACTTTTGTGTTACTTCCTTTTTTGTTTTTGTTAATAAAATTTATTAAAAAAAAGCCTTTAATTTCACTAGAAATTGAAACTTTCCATACAAAGTTCTTTTCAATAATTCAGTTAGAGTAAGTGTTGGTTTGCTCTACTACTTACTTACTTACTTATCGGGCTCCCGACACGTGAAGAGTCTCTGCCTGAGACACTGCAGCCTTCCATCCTCTACGGTCCCGGGCACGCTGCTTCCAGTTGTCCAGACCAAGCGCTCTGGCATCCGCGATGGCTTGGTCTTTGAAACGGAAGTTCGGTCTTCCTTGTCTTCTCGAACCTGGGGGCTGGGATTCGAAGATCCTCTTAGCTGGAGCATTATTGTCCATTCGCTCGATGTGGCCGAGCCAATGTAGTCGACGTGTTTTGGCTTTTTGGACTACATCCACATCTTGGTACAGCTCATAGAGTTCGCGGTTATATCTTCTTCTCCATTCGCCCTCCTCGCACACAGGACCAAAAATCCGCCGAAGTATTTTTCTTTCGAAGGAGCCCAGTATTAGCTCTCCCTTCTTGCTTATCGTCCAGCACTCGGCGCCATAAAGCAGAACTGGCAGGATGAGGGTTTTGTAGAGCACACATTTCGTCCTTCGAGTTAGGAGTTTTGAACCCAGTTGTTTTGCCAAACCGAAGTAGCAACGGTTTCCTAGGGTAATTCTTCGCCGGATCTCCACTAGGGTGTCGTTCGTGGAGTTCATATTTACTCCGAGGTAGGTGAACTCCTTAACTACCTCAAAGTTGTTGCTATCAATAGTGACGTTTTGTCCTAGGCGGTGGACAGATGCTGGTTTGTTTGTTGATAGCATGTATTTAGTCTTGTCCTCATTTACTTCAAGGCCAACGGATTTCGCCTGTTCTTCAATCGCCGTAAACGCTTCTATCACGGCACGCTGGGAGCGACCGATGATGTCAATATCGTCCGCATAGCCCAGCAGCTGGACGGATCTGTTGAAGATAGTGCCTTCCGTGTTGACACCTGACCTGCGTACTATCTGCTCCAGTACGAGATTGAAGAAATTGCATGACAGCGCGTCTCCTTGCCGAAATCCGGTGCAAGTTTGAAATAGATCGGACGAGCTGTTTCCAAACTGCACGTTGCAGCGCGTGTTTTCCAGCGTCACGCGACACAGCTGAATCAGTTTTGTTGGGATTCCAAATTCGGCCATCGCCATATAGAGCTCCTGACGATGTATGCTGTCATACGCGGCTTTGAAGTCGATGAATAGGTGGTGAGTTTCGACTTGAAATTCGTTGGTCTTTTCCAGGATTTGCCTCAGTGTGAAAATTTGGTCTATAGTCGATCTGCCGGGCCGGAAGCCACACTGGTACGTGCCGATTAGTGTGTTGCAGAAAGGTTTAAGACGTTCACACAGTACGTTGGATAGGATCTTGTATGCGACATTAAGCAGGGATATGCCTCGATAGTTCTTGCAAGACATAGGATCGCCCTTTTTGTAGATGGGGCATATGGAGCTGATAGTCCAGTCATCGGGCATGTTTTCTTCCACCCATACTTGGTTGATGATTCGGTGCATGCTCCCTACCAAAACATCACCACCGTATTTAAAGAGCTCCGCTGGTAAACCATCAGAGCCTGCGGCTTTGTTGTTCTTAAGCTTTTTTATAGCTAGGCCAACTTCTTCTATACTAGGTGGTGGAACTAGTTCTTCATTGACTGGACGCGGGTTCTCTTCTTGCCCTATCACTCTCTCTACATGATGCCCATTTAGCAGTTGCTGGAAATGCTGCTTAAACACATCTACTATTCCCTGCGCTTCGGTGACTAGGTTTCCTTCGCTGTCTCGAAGAGCCTGCGTTCCGGTTTTGTAGCCAGCAGCCAGTTGCTTGGCTTTTTTATAAAACCTCCGGATGTTATTACGATCGCGCGACTCTTCGATCTCCTTGAGCTGGGAGGCTGCGTAAGCCCTCTTCTTCCTACGCAGGATCTTCTTTTCCTCTCTTCTCCTGGCTCGATACTCTTCTCTCGCTGCCCTTGTTTTGCGCTGCAGCGCTTTCTTGTGTGCATCTTCTGTCACCTTTTCCTGTACACGCATTCATCATCATACCACGGGCTCTTTCTCTGGGGTGGCTGGTACCCTACAGTGGTTTCGGCTACCTCCTTGATGATGTCGCGGTACTGGCACCACTGATTGTTGGCGTCTGTGGTAGGTGAGTGCACAGAGGAGAGCTCAGGCGCTCCCTGTAGGCTCTGGCTACTCCAGGTGTGCTAAGGCGTCCAACGTCGAATTTCTTCTTCTGGGCGGTTCGCAGCTTCTTCTCGTTGGACAGCCGAGCTCTGAATTTAGCCGCGACAAGGAAATGGTCAGAGTCGACGTTTGCCCCTCGGAATGTGTGCACGTCGTGGATGTTGGATGCGTGCCTCGCATCGATTAGCACATGGTCGATTTGGTTGGCGGTTCGACCGTCTGGAGAGCGCCAGGTTGCTGTGTGGATCCTTAGCCTTGGAAACCTAGTGCTACTTATCACCGTATTACGAGCTGCTGCAAAATCGGTTAGTCGGTAGCCGTTGTCTGTTGTCGTTTCGTGGATTCTGTGCTTACCAACTAACCCGCCAAAGATGTTTTCCTTTCCGACTTTAGCATTGAAGTCCCCGAGTACAACTTTTACATCGTACTCCGGACAGGCTCCGTAGGCTCCATCCAGGAGGTCATAAAACTCCTCCTTGATGGGATCTTCAGCCTCGTCGGTAGGGGCGTGTGCACATATTAGGCTTATATTTTGGAAAGTAGCTTTGATGCGGATCACAGAAAGGCGATCACTTATCGGCTTGAAGTCAATAACTTTTGTCCTAAGCCGATTTCCCACGACGAATCCGCATCCTAATACATGCAGTCTTTTGTTGCAGCTGTAATAAATGTCGCAATCTTTTCTTTTCATCATGCCTGATCCTATCCATCGTATCTCCTGGATCGCGGTTATGTCTGCCTTGTACCGCGTGAGGACAGACTCAAGTTTTTGAGTAGCACCTGGGGTGTAGAGCGTTCGTACATTCCAGGTACATACTCTGATATCATTACATACTCTGATATCATTTTTGCTCTACATTCAATTTTTTGGGGTATGGTATAACTCGCGGTTTTTTTCTCGCATTTTGTTATTTCGCTGCGATCACTTCGCATTTTATTATTTCGCATATCAACAACTCGCATTTTGTTATTTCGCAGATTTTATTTGGCAAAATTTCAATTAGCCTTGTAATTATTTCGCCATAAGATATTTCGCATTTATTATTTCGCTATAACTTACTTTGATTTATTTATTTTCGCATTGTTTTATTTCGCGTTCCCTTATTTCGCTTTATTTTATTTGGCAAAATGTTATTTTGCTTTTCTAATTTGTTTGGCTTTCATTTATCGCACATGTTAAGAAATTTCGCGCGAAATTTCTTAACATGTGCGATAAATGAAAGCCAAACAAATTAGAAAAGCAAAATAACATTTTGCAAAATAAAATAGTAGCAAAACCACTGTACCATGTTGCTTCAAAAAGAAAAATTACCAAAGTTTTTGATATAGGTAACAAATTTATTAACATAAAATTAAACTGAAATACAAGGGAAAATGGAATTCACAATAAAAAACCTTTTCGACATAGCTTCATAATAACATAATAAATATTTCAAAATTAAAGAAAAAAAGTTAAATTCATTATTATTTACATAATTATGTATTTCATAAAATAACAAAACAAAAAAGTATCGGTAACAAACTAAAGTAGCTTTATATTAGAAGCCAGTGCCTTTAACAGACCAATTTCCGAATAATCTTTTTCTTTTTCTAAAATAATTCTTATTCTTGAGTCTTTATCTAACAATTTTCTTTTTTTTGTTGGTATAGAATCTCCTCTAAATATTCTATCAATAGCAACTTCAACGTTTTTTGTTTCCTTTTTCAATTCAAAAATTAACTTAAAGAAACCAATATTTGCACTTCCAACAATAGAATTTATATGTCGGTGAAACGATTCTGCGTAATTTTGTGTAGTTGGCATTTTCAAGTTAAACTGATAAAATATACTCCAAAATGAAGGTGGATAAATTGGTGGTTTTCCATTTTTTCCCTCGACATAAAACTCACTAAACCAATCCATTATTGGCTTTGCCTCAGCAGGCATTTCTTCCTTTAGTTTACTAAAGGCCAAAGAAATGCGTTCTGGAGCCAAAAAAGAAAGTGCGCCTATCTGCCGAATTTTCAATGAAAATTCAGGGTCAGAGCCATACTTTCTTTGTAAGCCGGATTTCTGGACATATCGGTAAATAGATTGAAAGAGATGAAAGCTACAGCCTTTTGGGACACAGTCATCATAACAATGACGAATACTATTTATAGCAGCTTTTTCAAAGTCCGTTATACATATTTTTGGGCTTAAATTAACTCCTTGTGTCCGTGCATATTTAGTGAGACTTTGAAATAGAATATCATATAATTTTGTGCTTTTTCCCGTCATTAAAACATACACCATAGGGTATGCCTTTAAACTTTCATCGACATCACAATGTATAGTATATAGTTGATAAAACAAAGTGGGAACAATTTTAAAGGTACCATCCATCATCCAAAACCTACTTTTTTCCAAATACTTTAAATTATTTTCAGTTGTCATTATTATAATTCTATCCCTATCAAGTTGTATGTCGTCCACAATAAAAATGTTCTTATCTAAATACCGAACTTCATCCGGTATTGTGAAGTCAATAGATGTTGGCTCAGTCATCAAGTCCGTTACCTTCTTCCTCTCACGCTTAATGAGTTGTTGTAGGGATGCCTTTGAAGGGAGATTAACACTTACTTCCGAGCTACATGTTGCAATTGCGTCTTGAATTATTTTGCCACTTTTTTCCGCACTTCTTTTAGCGCACTTTTTAATTTTTGTAAGTACTTCTGCTACGGGCTTCCGTAAAGCAGAGGGTTCATGGTTATGTTCACCAATTAAAGATTGTACAATATTCAACATATCATTTTTTTTAGTTATTAAACGCACGTTACACTTATAATCTTTGTGTTTCCGCAGTTCACAACTCCATTTGTAATTTTCATCTTTATCAATTTTCTCAAAGTCATAAGAAAAACCTTCAACATTTACTTTGTCTTTACCCCTAATGGATTTAAATACACCGCACACTTTTTCTGCATTTTGGGTATCATCCATTGTTTGCCAGTATATTTTATCAAACGCGCTTTAAACCACTCCCATAGGCAATCACAATAACACTGTATGTAAAACCAGTGAAAGTGACAAAAAATGCATGCTGAAATAAACAAGCGGCTAAATAGCATGGCGCGAAATAACGGTATGCAAGATAAGCAAAGGCAAAAACACAAAAAGCCAGATGAAAGAATAGCAAAACATAGAAATGCTAAAGAAGTGATGCGAGTTAATCTTACAGCGAGATGAATGCAATACGAAATGGCAGTTTGCCACATGACTTCTGCGAAATAATTGAAAAATATTTAAACCGTCGCGAGATAATAGTTTGCAAAATGAAAACCGCGAATTAATAGGCACCCGGTGAAGGGTATGGTATAACTCGCGGTTTTTTTCTCGCATTTTGTTATTTCGCTGCGATCACTTCGCATTTTATTATTTCGCATATCAACAACTCGCATTTTGTTATTTCGCATTTTTTATTTGGCAAAATTCCATTTAGCATTGTAATTATTTCGCCATAAGATATTTCGCATTTATTATTTCGCTATAACTTACTTTGATTTATTTATTTTCGCATTGTTTTATTTCGCGTTCCCTTATTTCGCTTTATTTTATTTGGCAAAATGTTATTTTGCTTTTCTAATTTGTTTGGCTTTCATTTATCGCACATGTTAAGAAATTTCGCGCGAAATTTCTTAACATGTGCGATAAATGAAAGCCAAACAAATTAGAAAAGCAAAATAACATTTTGCAAAATAAAATAGTAGCAAAACCACTGTACCATGTTGCTTCAAAAAGAAAAATTACCAAAGTTTTTGATATAGGTAACAAATTTATTAACATAAAATTAAACTGAAATACAAGGGAAAATGGAATTCACAATAAAAAACCTTTTCGACATAGCTTCATAATAACATAATAAATATTTCAAAATTAAAGAAAAAAAGTTAAATTCATTATTATTTACATAATTATGTATTTCATAAAATAACAAAACAAAAAAGTATCGGTAACAAACTAAAGTAGCTTTATATTAGAAGCCAGTGCCTTTAACAGACCAATTTCCGAATAATCTTTTTCTTTTTCTAAAATAATTCTTATTCTTGAGTCTTTATCTAACAATTTTCTTTTTTTTGTTGGTATAGAATCTCCTCTAAATATTCTATCAATAGCAACTTCAACGTTTTTTGTTTCCTTTTTCAATTCAAAAATTAACTTAAAGAAACCAATATTTGCACTTCCAACAATAGAATTTATATGTCGGTGAAACGATTCTGCGTAATTTTGTGTAGTTGGCATTTTCAAGTTAAACTGATAAAATATACTCCAAAATGAAGGTGGATAAATTGGTGGTTTTCCATTTTTTCCCTCGACATAAAACTCACTAAACCAATCCATTATTGGCTTTGCCTCAGCAGGCATTTCTTCCTTTAGTTTACTAAAGGCCAAAGAAATGCGTTCTGGAGCCAAAAAAGAAAGTGCGCCTATCTGCCGAATTTTCAATGAAAATTCAGGGTCAGAGCCATACTTTCTTTGTAAGCCGGATTTCTGGACATATCGGTAAATAGATTGAAAGAGATGAAAGCTACAGCCTTTTGGGACACAGTCATCATAACAATGACGAATACTATTTATAGCAGCTTTTTCAAAGTCCGTTATACATATTTTTGGGCTTAAATTAACTCCTTGTGTCCGTGCATATTTAGTGAGACTTTGAAATAGAATATCATATAATTTTGTGCTTTTTCCCGTCATTAAAACATACACCATAGGGTATGCCTTTAAACTTTCATCGACATCACAATGTATAGTATATAGTTGATAAAACAAAGTGGGAACAATTTTAAAGGTACCATCCATCATCCAAAACCTACTTTTTTCCAAATACTTTAAATTATTTTCAGTTGTCATTATTATAATTCTATCCCTATCAAGTTGTATGTCGTCCACAATAAAAATGTTCTTATCTAAATACCGAACTTCATCCGGTATTGTGAAGTCAATAGATGTTGGCTCAGTCATCAAGTCCGTTACCTTCTTCCTCTCACGCTTAATGAGTTGTTGTAGGGATGCCTTTGAAGGGAGATTAACACTTACTTCCGAGCTACATGTTGCAATTGCGTCTTGAATTATTTTGCCACTTTTTTCCGCACTTCTTTTAGCGCACTTTTTAATTTTTGTAAGTACTTCTGCTACGGGCTTCCGTAAAGCAGAGGGTTCATGGTTATGTTCACCAATTAAAGATTGTACAATATTCAACATATCATTTTTTTTAGTTATTAAACGCACGTTACACTTATAATCTTTGTGTTTCCGCAGTTCACAACTCCATTTGTAATTTTCATCTTTATCAATTTTCTCAAAGTCATAAGAAAAACCTTCAACATTTACTTTGTCTTTACCCCTAATGGATTTAAATACACCGCACACTTTTTCTGCATTTTGGGTATCATCCATTGTTTGCCAGTATATTTTATCAAACGCGCTTTAAACCACTCCCATAGGCAATCACAATAACACTGTATGTAAAACCAGTGAAAGTGACAAAAAATGCATGCTGAAATAAACAAGCGGCTAAATAGCATGGCGCGAAATAACGGTATGCAAGATAAGCAAAGGCAAAAACACAAAAAGCCAGATGAAAGAATAGCAAAACATAGAAATGCTAAAGAAGTGATGCGAGTTAATCTTACAGCGAGATGAATGCAATACGAAATGGCAGTTTGCCACATGACTTCTGCGAAATAATTGAAAAATATTTAAACCGTCGCGAGATAATAGTTTGCAAAATGAAAACCGCGAATTAATAGGCACCCTCTCTATATACAACCTATTGCATTTCATATCCAACACAAAACCCCATGCCAAAGGCCACACCTTATCCCCACCCCAAACAGTTATTTTCAGACTCCAATATACACGTCGTAACAATCTCCTTCAACAGCTTTTATCGTCCGCTATCAACCACTAAACGCTAATATTCCATCACACTCCATCTACAAAACACTTATCATATTCCATCACACTCTCTCTATAACCACCTATTTCATTTCATATCCAATACAAAACCACATGCTAAACGCCACACCTTACCCCCATCGCCAACAGTTATTTTCAGAATCCAACTTTAACGTCGTAACATTCTCCTTCAACAGCTATCATCATCCGCCATCAACCACCAAACGCTAATATTCCATCACACTCTCTCTACATACAACCTATTTCATTTGATATCCAACACAAAACCCCACTCCATTCTTTATTCTCCATACAAACCTACCAACCTCAAAGCAGTATTTTCAGACTACATTTCTGTGAATAGATCACGCCCCTTTGTAAGGGTTATAGCACACCGCAATATGATGATACGATTGCGATAGCGATCTACACTTGTTTCAGAATAATAAATATTTTTATAAAAATAATCAGAGAATGTTTTTATTTTGAAGTGAATACCTTGCGTGCGGTGGTTGGGTGTGTATGAATCGGGTAGGCGCTGACTGGCATCAACTTGGCGGTGCCCAGCTGTTGTAACTTTTTCATACATATCAATTGTGCTTATTTTACCTCCGCGTGGTAACCACCGGGTACTGGCCTCGCCCTTCCGGGCTTGGCTTGCTAAACTTATAAGCGCGAGTGTTGAACACGAAGAAAATAGCAACACTATAATTTTCTGTCGGAAAGACTGACTGAACGAGTCTCAGAAGTCTTACATGAACTCCTCAGAAAGAGGACGTACGGCGGATGAATTCACTAGACTGAATCAACGGTGTCGTCAACAGTCAAGATGACAGTTACCTTACTTGAGCTACTTTGACGTATTTGGAGCTGAGGTCAGTGAGGATTTTTCATGACTAGTCAGGGTCCTGAAATAGAGATGGTGGCGGATGAACCCTTTATGGGCCAACGGTAGCTCTCACATCCCCGAAGTGGGTTACTGACACCGGATGAATCCGGCCCCTTTCGTCCAAGGGGTCCAACAAAGGGCCTGGCCCTCCAGGTTGGAGGTTGTACGCCGGGGTAACTGCCCGACTACGGAAAACCTACCTAGTTACGAAGCAACAACAAGCCTCGGATACGGATGATTTTACTGTTGACGAACCTGGCAAACGAATAAAGGACAACGAATTTCGGATCTGCACGTGGAATGTTAGGTCCCTTAACAGACCGCGTGCAGCCGAACAGCTAGCGGAGGCCCTGAACTGCTATAAAGCAGACTTAACCGCCATCCAAGAAGTGCTATGGGATGGACCGGGCAAGAAGAAAATGAAAAACTGCGACATTTACTATGGCGACTGCTATCGGCAACAAAAGCAGCGCTTATTTGGATGTGGATTCGTCGTTGGAGGCAGACTTAGGCAAGAAGTCTTAAGTTTCAGCTGCGTGAACGAGCGCCTTACGACAATTCGCATCAAGGCTAAATTCGCCAACATTAGCCTAATATGCGCCCATGCCCCCACGGAGGAGAAAGACGACGACACCAAAGAGAGGTTCTACGAGCTCTTGGACAAGACATACGAGCAGTGCCCTAACTATGACATTAAAATTGTCCTAGGTGATTTTAATGCAAAGATAGGAAGAGAGGGCATCTTTGGTAGTACTGTCGGAAGGTACAGCCTACACGACACCACCTCCGATAACGGATTTAGGCTGATCGACTTCGCGGCGGGGCGAAATGGTGTCATAGCAAGTACGCGGTTCCCGCATCTCGATATTCATAAAGGCACATGGAGATCTCCCGATCAATCAACCGTCAACCAGATTGACCACATTGCGATCGACGCAAGGCACTCCTCCAGTATTATGGATGTCCGAACGTTCCGAGGGGCCAACATTGACTCGGACCACTACCTTGTTGTAGCCAAGGTACGCCTTCGGATATCCCGAACACCGCCAAGACAAGTAAATACTGTGAGGAAGTTTGACGTCGGACGGCTAAAATCGCAAGAGATCACCAGATCCTTCTCCGATCGAGTCTCTCTCAATCTCTCAAGAGGTTCTATGCAGCCAGCATCAAGTATTGAAGACCAGTGGCAACATTGCCAAAAAGCCATCAGAGACGCCGCCTCCGATGTGCTTGGTTTCACTCGACCACCACAACGAAACCCCTGGTTCGACGACGAATGTCGGCAAGCACATGCAGCGAAACAAGAGGCATACAAAGCGGCGCTGCAAAGAAGGACCCGAGCTGCCCGTGAGCTCTACGCGCAGAAAAGAAGAGACGAACACCGGCTTCTCAGGAGGAAAAAGAAAGAGCACGAGAAGCGCGCGATCGAAGAAATAGAGAGATGTTACAGCAGGAATGAGGTTCGGAAGTTTTACCAAAGGGTAAAAAGAAGCTGCCAATGCTACAGAGCCCGAACCGAAGCCTGCAAGGACGAGCAAGGGAACATCATAGTAGAATCGCAGTCGATGCTGAGGATATGGAAGAACTACTTCTGCAGACTGTTTAACGGCGATGACGAACTAAATACCGCTGTCAGGCAGACTGAACCATTCAACCTGGACGATGAAGACCAACAATTCCGTCCACCCGACCTGGACGAAGTGAAGATAGCCATACCTAAGCTCAAGTCCAACAAAGCCGCTGGAGCAGATGGCCTAACCGCCGAGCTATTCAAAGCGGCAGGCGATGACTTGGTTAGGAGTATGCACCAACTCATCTGTAAAATATGGTCGGAGGAAAGTATGCCCGATGAATGGAACCTCAGCATTGTTTGCCCGATCCTCAAGAAAGGAGACCCTCTGAACTGCGCCAACTACAGAGGGATTAGTCTTCTTAACATCGCCTACAAGATCCTATCTGCCGTGTTGTGTGAACGCCTGATTGGTCCCTATCAGTGTGGCTTCAGGCCAGGAAAGTCTACCATCGACCAAATATTCACACTGCGGCAGATCTTGGAAAAAACCCAGGAAGTCCAAATCGATACCCACCATCTTTTCATCGATTTTAAAGCCGCCTATGACAGCATTTATAGAGACGAGCTATACAGAGCAATGTCTAGTTTTGGCATCCCTGCCAAACTCGTCCGTTTGTGCAGGATGACAATGGAGAACGCACGCTGCTCCATCAAGGTCGGTAAAGAACTCACCGAGACCTTCGATGTCAAAAAAGGATTTAGACAAGGCGATGCGCTGTCATGTGACTTCTTCAACATCGTTCTTGAAAGAATAGTGTAAAACTCAAACGCTAACACCAGAGGCACTATCTTTCAAAAGTCCGTCCACCTACTCGCCTACGCCGACGACATCGACATAATCGGCAGAACGCAGCGTGATGTCACTGGCGCGTTCGTGGACATTGAGACGGAAGCGGCGAAAATGGGTTTGGCGGTCAATGAGAGCAAGACAAAGTATATGCTGTCATCAAGAAAGGACACCCAACACCGACGTCTTGGACAGAACGTCACTATAGACAGATATAACTTTGAAGTGGTAAAGGACTTTGTCTACCTAGGCTCCGCTATGAACTCAGACAATGACACCAGCGCTGAGATTAAACGAAGAATAACTCTTGCCAATCGCTGTTTCTTTGGGCTAAGAAAGCAATTGAGTAGCAAAGCCCTCTCTCGAACAACTAAAGTGACCCTTTATAAGACCCTAATCATCCCTGTCCTACTTTATGGTTCAGAGGCATGGACTCTATCAAAAGTCTCTACTCTACTCTATTCTTCGAGTAATTTTCGGTCCCGTCTGCATAGACGGTGAATGGAGGAGGAGATACAACGACGAACTGTACGGGCTGTACAGCGACATCGACCTAGCCAGAAGAGTGAAGGTCCAACGACTGCGGTGGCTGGGTCATGTAGAGCGAATGGACGTGAATGCTCCGGCCCGGAAGATCTTCGAATCCACACCCGAGGGACGGCGCAGTAGAGGAAGACCGCGACTCAGGTGGCGCACGCAAGTGGAAGGGGACCTCAACCAACTTAGCGTGCGAAACTGGAGGCAGCTGGCCAAAGATCGTGCTGGCTGGAGACGCTTGTTGGTTGAGGCCCAGGTCCACCCCGGACTGTAGCGCCACCTTAAGTAAGTAAGTAAGTACCTTGCGTGCGCCCAAAAATTCTCCTTAAAAATTAAATTTAGGTATATCAAAAGATCCTTAAAATTTGTCAAAAAGAATTCCATTTCAAAAGGCCTTAGAATGACCGGGCGAATTGCTGATGTCAAACATTTTGCCCTGAGGTCCTTTTAACATCAAAAAAGGATATTGCTCCCAAAATGTCCTTCAAACCAAAATGTTTTTTCTTTATTTATAATTGAAAATATAACCCGAAATTATTAAAAAGGACATTTTATCAATATTTTGTAATATAAAAAATGTTCATACATATTTCACATTTTACCCTGATCAATAAAACCTACTCACCAAAATCGTCGTACTTGCATACCCATCCATCCAACAATCAAGGACATTTTACCAGTAATATGTATTAAAAAAACATGTTCATACGATAACACCCCACCAAAATCGTCCTTCTGTACACACTCTCCCTAGTACTTATTCATCCTTCGACCACCAAACGATAATACACCATCTACTAAACACCTATCATATTCCAAATATTCAATCACACTGTCTCTATATAGAACCTATTTCATCCCCAACACAAAACGGCACTCCTTATCCCCATCCCAAACAGTTATTTTCAGACTCCAATATACACGTCGTAACATTCTCCTTCAACATCGTCCTCCATCACCCACCAAACGCTAAAATTCCATCACACTCCATCTACAAAACACCTATCATATTTATCATATTCCAACACACACTCTCTATTTGTACAACCTATTTAATTTCATATCCAACACATGCAAAACCCCATGTCAAACACCACACCTTATCCCCATCCCCAAAAATAATCTTTAGACTCTATCTTTAACATCGTAACCTTCTCCTTCAAACGCTAATATTCCATCACACTCTCTCTATATACAACCTATTTCATTTCATATCCAACACAAAACCCCATGCCAAAGGCCACACCTTATCCCCACCCCAAATAGTTATTTTCAGACTCCAATCTACACGCCGTAACATTCTCCTTCAACAGCTACCATCGTCCGCCATCAACCACTAAACGCTAATATTCCATCACACTCCATCTTTAAAACACATCATATTCCATCAAACTCTCTCTATACCCATCTATTTGATTTCATATCCAACACAAAACCACACTCCATTCTTTATCTTCCATACAAACCTACCAAACTCAAAACAGTATTTTCAGATTACATTTCCGTGAATAGATCACGCCCCTTTGTAAGGGTTATAGCACACCGGGATACATTGATACGATTGCGATAGCGATCTACACTTGTTTCAGAATAATAAATATTTTTATAAAAATAATCAGAGAATGTTGTTGTTTTGAAGTGAATACCTTGCGTGCGCCCAAAAATAATCCTTAAAAATTAAATTTATATCAAAAGATCCTTAAAATTTGTCAAAAAGAATTCCGTTTCAAAAGGCCTTAGAATGACCGGGCGAATTGCTGATGTCAAACATTTTGCCCTGAGGTCCTTTTCCCAAACAGTTATATTCAGAATCCATCTTTAACGTCGTAACATTCTCCTTCAACAGCTATCATCATCCGCCATCAACCACTAAACGCTAATATTCCATCACACTCTCTCTATATACAACCTATTTCATTTCATATCCAACACAAAACCACATTCCGAAGGCCACACCTTGTCCCCACCCCAAACAGTTATTTTCAGACTCCAATATACACGTCGTAACATTCTCCTTCAACAGCTATTATCATCCGCCATCAACCACTAAACGCTAATATTCCATCACACTCTCTCTATATACAACCTATTTCATATCATATCCAACTCAAAACCCCATGCCAAACGGCACACCTTATCCCCATCCCAACAGTTATTTTCATAATCAATCTTTAACGTCGTAACATTCTCCTTCAACAGCTATCATCATCCGCCATCAACCACCAAACGCTAATATTTCATCACACTCTCTCTATATACTACCTATTTAATATCATATCCAACTCAAAACCCCATGCCAAAGGCCACACCTTATCCCCACCCCAAACAGTTATATTCAGAATCCATCTTTAACGTCGTAACATTCTCCTTCAACAGCTATAATCATCCGCCATCAACCATTAAACGCTAATATTCCATCACACTCTCTCTATATACAACCTATTTCATTTCATATCCAACACAAAACCCCATGCCAAAGGCCACACCTTATCCCCACCCCAAACAGTTTTTTTCAGACACCATCTTTAACGTCGTAACATTCTCATTCAACAGCTACCATCATCCGCCATCACCCCAAACGCTAATATACCACCACACTCCATCTACAAAACACCTATCATATTCCATCACACTCTCTCTATATACAACCTATTTCATTTCATATGCAACACAAAACCCCACTCAATTCTTTTTCTTCCATACAAACCATCCAAACTCAAAACAGTATTTTCAGATTACATTTCCGTGAATAGATCACGCCCCTTTCTAAGGGTTATCGCACATCAGGATACGATGATACGATTGCGATAGCGACCTACACTGTTTCAGAATAATAAATATTTTTATAAAAATAAACAGAGAATGTTGTTGTTTTGAAGTGAATACCTTGCGTGCGCCCAAAAATAATCCTTAAAAATTAAATTCACACTCACACTTCACATCACACTCTCTCTATATACAACCTATTTGATTTCATATGCAACACAAAACCCCACTCAATTCTTTTTCTTCCATACAAAACTTCCAAACTCAAAACAATATTTTCAGATTACATTTCCGTGAATAGATCACGCCCCTTTCTAAGGGTTATCGCACATCAGGATACGATGATACGATTGGGATAGCGATCTACACTTGTTTCAGAATAATAAATATTTTTATAAAAATAATCAGAGAATGTTTTTATTTTGAAGTGAATACCTTGCGTGCGGTGGTTGGGTGTGTATGAATCGGGTAGGCGCTGACTGGCATCAACTTGGCGGTGCCCAGCTGTTGTAACTTTTTCATACACATCAATTGTGCTTATTTTACCTCCGCGTGGTAACCACCGGGTACTGGCCTCGCCCTTCCGGGCTTGGCTTGCTAAACTTATAAGCGCGAGTGTTGAACACGAAGAAAATAGCAACACTATAATTTTCTGTCGGAAAGACTGACTGAACGAGTCTCAGAAGTCTTACATGAACTCCTCAGAAAGAGGACGTACGGCGGATGAATTCACTAGACTGAATCAACGGTGTCGTCAACAGTCAAGATGACAGTTACCTTACTTGAGCTACTTTGACGTATTTGGAGCTGAGGTCAGTGAGGATTTTTCATGACTAGTCAGGGTCCTGAAATAGAGATGGTGGCGGATGAACCCTTTATGGGCCAACGGTAGCTCTCACATCCCCGAAGTGGGTTACTGACACCGGATGAATCCGGCCCCTTTCGTCCAAGGGGTCCAACAAAGGGCCTGGCCCTCCAGGTTGGAGGTTGTACGCCGGGGTAACTGCCCGACTACGGAAAACCTACCTAGTTACGAAGCAACAACAAGCCTCGGATACGGATGATTTTACTGTTGACGAACCTGGCAAACGAATAAAGGACAACGAATTTCGGATCTGCACGTGGAATGTTAGGTCCCTTAACAGACCGCGTGCAGCCGAACAGCTAGCGGAGGCCCTGAACTGCTATAAAGCAGACTTAACCGCCATCCAAGAAGTGCTATGGGATGGACCGGGCAAGAAGAAAATGAAAAACTGCGACATTTACTATGGCGACTGCTATCGGCAACAAAAGCAGCGCTTATTTGGATGTGGATTCGTCGTTGGAGGCAGACTTAGGCAAGAAGTCTTAAGTTTCAGCTGCGTGAACGAGCGCCTTACGACAATTCGCATCAAGGCTAAATTCGCCAACATTAGCCTAATATGCGCCCATGCCCCCACGGAGGAGAAAGACGACGACACCAAAGAGAGGTTCTACGAGCTCTTGGACAAGACATACGAGCAGTGCCCTAACTATGACATTAAAATTGTCCTAGGTGATTTTAATGCAAAGATAGGAAGAGAGGGCATCTTTGGTAGTACTGTCGGAAGGTACAGCCTACACGACACCACCTCCGATAACGGATTTAGGCTGATCGACTTCGCGGCGGGGCGAAATGGTGTCATAGCAAGTACGCGGTTCCCGCATCTCGATATTCATAAAGGCACATGGAGATCTCCCGATCAATCAACCGTCAACCAGATTGACCACATTGCGATCGACGCAAGGCACTCCTCCAGTATTATGGATGTCCGAACGTTCCGAGGGGCCAACATTGACTCGGACCACTACCTTGTTGTAGCCAAGGTACGCCTTCGGATATCCCGAACACCGCCAAGACAAGTAAATACTGTGAGGAAGTTTGACGTCGGACGGCTAAAATCGCAAGAGATCACCAGATCCTTCTCCGATCGAGTCTCTCTCAATCTCTCAAGAGGTTCTATGCAGCCAGCATCAAGTATTGAAGACCAGTGGCAACATTGCCAAAAAGCCATCAGAGACGCCGCCTCCGATGTGCTTGGTTTCACTCGACCACCACAACGAAACCCCTGGTTCGACGACGAATGTCGGCAAGCACATGCAGCGAAACAAGAGGCATACAAAGCGGCGCTGCAAAGAAGGACCCGAGCTGCCCGTGAGCTCTACGCGCAGAAAAGAAGAGACGAACACCGGCTTCTCAGGAGGAAAAAGAAAGAGCACGAGAAGCGCGCGATCGAAGAAATAGAGAGATGTTACAGCAGGAATGAGGTTCGGAAGTTTTACCAAAGGGTAAAAAGAAGCTGCCAAGGCTACAGAGCCCGAACCGAAGCCTGCAAGGACGAGCAAGGGAACATCATAGTAGAATCGCAGTCGATGCTGAGGATATGGAAGAACTACTTCTGCAGACTGTTTAACGGCGATGACGAACTAAATACCGCTGTCAGGCAGACTGAACCATTCAACCTGGACGATGAAGACCAACAATTCCGTCCACCCGACCTGGACGAAGTGAAGATAGCCATACCTAAGCTCAAGTCCAACAAAGCCGCTGGAGCAGATGGCCTAACCGCCGAGCTATTCAAAGCGGCAGGCGATGACTTGGTTAGGAGTATGCACCAACTCATCTGTAAAATATGGTCGGAGGAAAGTATGCCCGATGAATGGAACCTCAGCATTGTTTGCCCGATCCTCAAGAAAGGAGACCCTCTGAACTGCGCCAACTACAGAGGGATTAGTCTTCTTAACATCGCCTACAAGATCCTATCTGCCGTGTTGTGTGAACGCCTGATTGGTCCCTATCAGTGTGGCTTCAGGCCAGGAAAGTCTACCATCGACCAAATATTCACACTGCGGCAGATCTTGGAAAAAACCCAGGAAGTCCAAATCGATACCCACCATCTTTTCATCGATTTTAAAGCCGCCTATGACAGCATTTATAGAGACGAGCTATACAGAGCAATGTCTAGTTTTGGCATCCCTGCCAAACTCGTCCGTTTGTGCAGGATGACAATGGAGAACGCACGCTGCTCCATCAAGGTCGGTAAAGAACTCACCGAGACCTTCGATGTCAAAAAAGGATTTAGACAAGGCGATGCGCTGTCATGTGACTTCTTCAACATCGTTCTTGAAAGAATAGTGTAAAACTCAAACGCTAACACCAGAGGCACTATCTTTCAAAAGTCCGTCCACCTACTCGCCTACGCCGACGACATCGACATAATCGGCAGAACGCAGCGTGATGTCACTGGCGCGTTCGTGGACATTGAGACGGAAGCGGCGAAAATGGGTTTGGCGGTCAATGAGAGCAAGACAAAGTATATGCTGTCATCAAGAAAGGACACCCAACACCGACGTCTTGGACAGAACGTCACTATAGACAGCAGTGGCGTGGCGTGAATAATTTTAAATGGTAAGTCGAAGTCGAAAAATATCAAAATGTCGAAGGGAAAATGTAGGTAGTACCTATCTATGTATACAAAACCTTCAGTTATTTTTTAAAGCCATACAATCGAAAACTCCAGGAAGAAATTAAATTAATGAAGATATTTTTCCATCTTGAGTGCAAAACTTTCATATGTATTTCGTGTAAACATGATTTATATCATGTCTTATAATATTGTCCTTTATTTCTACATAAAGGTTCTTTAAATGAGTGTTTAAATCGAGCATTTGGGGTTTTTGTGGAGCTTCAGCAAAATCGTCTATGTACTTACTCTTTGAAACATTTCTTCAAACGTATCTATTTACATACAGTGGGTTGCCAAATTAATAGGGACATTGTTTCAGTGTTCTTTTGAGCTTTTGTTTTGGTTCTAAGCGTACGTGGTGACTTTTATTTCTCAGCCTACGTGCTTAACGGTTATTTTTCATTATCGGCGGATATTCAAAATATTTTTATTCGGGGAAAAACCGGTTTTATTCTTGAAGTGCAATCAATGGCAGAAAAAAAACAAAAAAAAATTTTTTTGAAAATTGTTTGGGGACATTTTTTGAACTTCTTTTAATTGAAACGTAAGTAATGCACTTTATTTTGTGTAAAGCAAAGCTTTTCTAAAAAAAATCGTTTTTTAATGATTTTAGGCATTTTTTCGGAACAGAATGGGTCGAGGAATGGCTATCACTCCAAGAAAAAAAAAAACGGAAATAAAAACTTTATTCACTCATTCAAGTCATTCCCAAAGACAAGTAGCTGCTATTACCAGATTAAAAATAAGTTTGGACCAAAATCTTCCGATTACTCGCAAAAAAGCCGGTAAATGTGGATTAATGTCCCTATTAATTTGGCAACCCACTGTAGGTACGAAGATCTTACCAAAGACTCAAAACACTTGATTTCTCACTTAGCGACTTGTTTATAAACTTTATAAACACATCAGTATGTTTATTTTTTAAAAGATATCTACAAAATTCACCAAATAACTCGGAGAAAAGCGTGTTATTTTGTTGCATAAGAAAGCGGCCTTTGAACAGAGGATACTCCCCTCAGAAAAACTCAGAAAATGATTAGGTAAAAAAGGGAACTGACTATTACCTACTATGACTTCATCACAGCGCAGCGATAGGAGATACACACACAATTCAAATTCACCAAATATGTCGGAGAAAAGCGTGTTATTTTCCAGATACATTTATACTCAATTACACCACAGCGCAGCGGTAAAAGATACACACAAAACCCACCAAATAACCCGAAGAAAAGCGGGTTATTTTTTTGCATAAGAAAGCGGGCGTTGAACAGAGAGGACTAAACTCAGATAAACGCAAGTGTACAAAAGAGAAAGGAGACAAATTTGTTCTATCCAGTGAGAGATTTTATAACCCGTCATATTTCGGGTTATTTTAGATTTGGGTTATGCTCAGAGAGTGTGGGCAGTTATAATACTAATAATAATGAAGGCGAAGAAGGCCCGAAGGGTGTGTGTTTCCGTGTGTATAAAGTTCAATTGAGTTGGTGGGGTCGGGGTATGTAGCTTGCGCAGATGAATAGATACATAATATTATTAAGTTTATCCCGTGGGTTTTATTTGCTCGTTTTTAAGTAAACATTGTTGTGTAGCTGAAACTGAAACTTTTAAAAGGTAACCCGGTAGGAATCGGGTTATATGGACGCCACGCCACTGATAGACAGATATAACTTTGAAGTGGTAAAGGACTTTGTCTACCTAGGCTCCGCTATGAACTCAGAAAATGACACCAGCGCTGAGATTAAACGAAGAATAACTCTTGCCAATCGCTGTTTCTTTGGGCTAAGAAAGCAATTGAGTAGCAAAGCCCTCTCTCGAACAACTAAAGTGACCCTTTATAAGACCCTAATCATCCCTGTCCTACTTTATGGTTCAGAGGCATGGACTCTATCAAAAGTCTCTACTCTACTCTATTCTTCGAGTAATTTTCGGTCCCGTCTGCATAGACGGTGAATGGAGGAGGAGATACAACGACGAACTGTACGGGCTGTACAGCGACATCGACCTAGCCAGAAGAGTGAAGGTCCAACGACTGCGGTGGCTGGGTCATGTAGAGCGAATGGACGTGAATGCTCCGGCCCGGAAGATCTTCGAATCCACACCCGAGGGACGGCGCAGTAGAGGAAGACCGCGACTCAGGTGGCGCACGCAAGTGGAAGGGGACCTCAACCAACTTAGCGTGCGAAACTGGAGGCAGCTGGCCAAAGATCGTGCTGGCTGGAGACGCTTGTTGGTTGAGGCCCAGGTCCACCCCGGACTGTAGCGCCACCTTAAGTAAGTAAGTAAGTACCTTGCGTGCGCCCAAAAATTCTCCTTAAAAATTAAATTTAGGTATATCAAAAGATCCTTAAAATTTGTCAAAAAGAATTCCATTTCAAAAGGCCTTAGAATGACCGGGAGAATTGCTGATGTCAAACATTTTGCCCTGAGGTCCTTTTAACATCAAAAAAGGATATTGCTCCCAAAATGTCCTTCAAACCAAAATGTTTTTTCTTTATTTATAATTGAAAATATAACCCGAAATTATTAAAAAGGACATTTTATCAATATTTTGTATTATAAAAAATGTTCATACATATTTCACATTTTACCCTGATCAATAAAACCTACTCACCAAAATCGTCGTACTTGCATACCCATCCATCCAACAATCAAGGACATTTTACCAGTAATATGTATTAAAAAAATATGTTCATACGATAACACCCCACCAAAATCGTCCTTCTGTACACACTCTCCCTAGTACTTATTCATCCTTCGACCACCAAACGATAATACACCATCTACTAAACACCTATCATATTCCAAATATTCAATCACACTGTCTCTATATAGAACCTATTTCATCCCCAACACAAAACGGCACTCCTTATCCCCATCCCAAACAGTTATTTTCAGACTCCAATATACACGTCGTAACATTCTCCTTCAACATCGTCCTCCATCACCCACCAAACGCTAAAATTCCATCACACTCCATCTACAAAACACCTATCATATTTATCATATTCCAACACACACTCTCTATTTGTACAACCTATTTAATTTCATATCCAACACATGCAAAACCCCATGTCAAACACCACACCTTATCCCCATCCCCAAAAATAATCTTTAGACTCTATCTTTAACATCGTAACCTTCTCCTTCAAACGCTAATATTCCATCACACTCTCTCTATATACAACCTATTTCATTTCATATCCAACACAAAACCCCATGCCAAAGGCCACACCTTATCCCCACCCCAAACAGTTATTTTCAGACTCCAATCTACACGCCGTAACATTCTCCTTCAACAGCTACCATCGTCCGCCATCAACAACTAAACGCTAATATTCCATCACACTCCATTTTTAAAACACATCATATTCCATCAAACTCTCTCTATACCCATCTATTTGATTTCATATCCAACACAAAACCCCACTCCATTCTTTATCTTCCATACAAACCTACCAAACTCAAAACAGTATTTTCAGATTACATTTCCGTGAATAGATCACGCCCCTTTGTAAGGTTTATAGCACACCGGGATACGATGATACTATTGCGATAGCGATCTACACTTGTTTCAGAATAATAAATATTTTTATAAAAATAATCAGAGAATGTTGTTGTTTTGAAGTGAATACCTTGCGTGCGCCCAAAAATAATCCTTAAAAATTAAATTTATATCAAAAGATCCTTAAAATTTGTCAAAAAGAATTCCGTTTCAAAAGGCCTTAGAATGACCGGGCGAATTGCTGATGTCAAACATTTTGCCCTGAGGTCCTTTTAACATCAAAAAAGGATATTGCTCCTAAAATGTCCTTCAAACCAAAATGTTTTTTCTTAATTTATAATTGAAAATATAACCCGAAATTATTAAAAAGGACATTTTACCAATATTTTGTATTATAAAAAATGTTCATACATATTTCACATTTCACCCTGATCAATTAAACCTACTCACCAAAATCGTCGTACTTGCATACCCACCCATCCAACAATCAAGGACATTTTACCAGTAATATGTATTAAAAAAAATATGTTCATACGATAACACCCCACCAAAATCGTCCTTCTGTACACACTCTCCCTAGTACTTATTCATCCTTCGACCACCAAACGCTAATACACCATCTACAAAACACCTATCATATTCCAAATATTCAATCACACTGTCTCTATATAGAACCTATTTCATCCCCAACACAAAACGCCACTCCTTATCCCCATCCCAAACAGTTATTTTCAGACTTCAATATACACGTCGTAACATTCTCCTTCAACAGCTATTTTCGTCCTCCATCAACCACCAAACGCTAATATTCCATCACACTCCGTCTACAAAACACCTATCACATTCCAACACACTCTCTCTATTTGTACAACCTATTTCATTTCATATCCAACACAAACCCCATGCCAAAGGCCACACCTTATCCCCACCCCAAACAGTTATTTTCAGAATCCATCTTTAACGTCGTAACATTCTCCTTCAACAGCTATCATTATCCGCCATCAACCACTAAACGCTAATATTCCATCACACTCTCTCTATATACAACCTTATTGCATTTCATATCCAACACAAAACCACATTCCGAAGGCCACACCTTGTCCCCACCCCAAACAGTTATTTTCAGACTCCAATATACACGTCGTAACATTCTCCTTCAACAGCTATTATCATCCGCCATCAACCACTAAACGCTAATATTCCATCACACTCTCTCTATATACAACCTATTTCATATCATATCCAACTCAAAACCCCATGCCAAACGGCACACCTTATCCCCATCCCAACAGTTATTTTCATAATCAATCTTTAACGTCGTAACATTCTCCTTCAACAGCTATCATCATCCGCCATCAACCACCAAACGCTAATATTTCATCACACTCTCTCTATATACAACCTATTTAATATCATATCCAACTCAAAACCCCATGCCAAAGGCCACACCTTATCCCCACCCCAAACAGTTATCTTCAGAATCCATCTTTAACGTCGTAACATTCTCCTTCAACAGCTATCATCATCCGCCATCAACCACTAAACGCTAATATTCCATCACACTCTCTCTATATACAACCTATTTCATTTCATATCCAACACAAAACCCCATGCCAAAGGCCACACCTTATCCCCACCCCAAACAGTTTTATACAGACTCCATCTTTAACGTCGTAACATTCTCATTCAACAGCTACCATCATCCGCCATCACCCCAAACGCTAATATACAACCACACTCCATCTACAAAACACCTATCATATTCCATCACACTCTCTCTATATACAACCTATTTCATTTCATATGCAACACAAAACCCCACTCAATTCTTTTTCTTCCATACAAACCATCCAAACTCAAAACAGTATTTTCAGATTACATTTCCGTGAATAGATCACGCCCCTTTCTAAGGGTTATCGCACATCAGGATACGATGATACGATTGCGATAGCGATCTACACTGTTTCAGAATAATAAATATTTTTATAAAAATAAACAGAGAATGTTGTTGTTTTGAAGTGAATACCTTGCGTGCGCCCAAAAATAATCCTTAAAAATTAAATTCACACTCACACTTCACATCCCACTCTCTCTATATACAACCTATTTGATTTCATATGCAACACAAAACCCCACTCAATTCTTTTTCTTCCATACAAAACTTCCAAACTCAAAACAATATTTTCAGATTACATTTCCGTGAATAGATCACGCCCCTTTCTAAGGGTTATCGCACATCAGGATACGATGATACGATTGCGATAGCGATCTACACTTGTTTCAGAATAATAAATATTTTTATAAAAATAAACAGAGAATGTTGTTGTTTTGAAGTGAATACCTTGCGTGCGCCCAAAAATAATCCTTAAAAATTAAATTTAGGTATATCAAAAGATCCTTAAAATTTGTCAAAAAGAATTCCGTTTCAAAAGGCCTTAGAATGACCGGGCGAATTGCTGATGTCAAACATTTTGCCCAGAGGTCCTTTTAACATCAAAAAAGGATATTGCTCCCAAAATGTCCTTCAAACCAAAATGTTTTTTCTTTATTTATAATTGAAAATATAACCCGAAATTATTAAAAAGGACATTTTATCAATATTTTGTATTATAAAAAATGTTCATACACATTTCACATTTTACCCTGATCAATAAAACCTACTCACCAAAATCGTCGTACTTGCATACCCATCCATCCAACAATCAAGGACATTTTACCAGTAATATGTATTGAAAAAATATTTTCATACGATAACACCCCACCAAAATCGTCCTTCTGTACACACTCTCCCTAGTACTTATTCATCCATCGACCACCAAACGATAATACACCATCTACTAAACACCAATCATATTCCAAATATTCAATCACACTGTCTCTATATAGAACCTATTTCATCCCCAACACAAAACGCCATTCCTTATCCCCATCCCAAACAGTTATTTTCAGACTCCAATATACACGTCGTAACAATCTCCTTCAACAGCTTTTATCGTCCGTCATCAACCACCATACGCTAATATACCATCACACTCCATCTACAAAACACCTATCATATTCCATCACACGCTCTCTATAACCACCTATTTCATTTCATATCCAACACAAAACCCCATGCTAAACGCCACTCCTTATCCCCTTCCCAAACAGTTATATTCAGAATCCATCTTTAACGTCGTAACATTCTCCTTCAACAGCTATCATCATCCGCCATCAACCACTAAACGCTAATATTCCATCACACTCTCTCTATATACAACCTATTGCATTTCATATCCAACACAAAACCACATTCCGAAGGCCACACCTTGTCCCCACCCCAAACAGTTATTTTCAGACTCCAATATACACGTCGTAACATTCTCCTTCAACAGCTATTATCATCCGCCATCAACCACTAAACGCTAATATTCCATCACACTCTCTCTAATACAACCTATTTCATATCATATCCAACTCAAAACCCCATGCCAAACGGCACACCTTATCCCCATCCCAACAGTTATTTTCAGAATCAATCTTTAACGTCGTAACATTCTCCTTCAACAGCTATCATCATCCGCCATCAACCACCAAACGCTAATATTTCATCACACTCTCTCTATATACAACCTATTTAATATCATATCCAACTCAAAACCCCATGCCAAAGGCCACACCTTATCCCCACCCCAAACAGTTATTTTCAGAATCCATCTTTAACGTCGTAACATTCTCCTTCAACAGCTATCATCATCCGCCATCAACCACTAAACGCTAATATTCCATCACACTCTCTCTATATACTCGTACAACCTATTTAATATCATATCCAACACAAAACCCCATGCCAAAGGCCACACCTTATCCCCACCCCAAACAGTTTTTCGGAATCCATCTTTAATGTCGTAACATTCTCCTTCAACATCAGCTATCATCCTCCACCATCAACCACTAAACGCTAATATTCCATCACACTCTCTCTATATACAACCTATTGCATTTCATATCCAATACAAAACCCCAGTCCAAAGGCCACACCTTATCCCCACCACAAACAGTTATTTTCAGAATCCATCTATAACCTCGTAACATTCTCCTTCAACAGCTATCATCATCCGCCATCAACCACTAAACGCTAAAATTTCATCACACTCTCTCTATATACAACCTATTTCATTTCATATCCAACACAAAAACCCATGCCAAAGGCCACACCTTATCCCCACCCCAAACAGTTATTTTCAGACTCCAATTTACACGTCGTAACATTCTCCTTGAACAGCTATCATCGTCCTCCATCAACCATCAAACGCTAATTTTCCATAACACTCCATCAACAAAACACCACTATCATATTTATCATATTCCAACACACTCTCTCTATTTGTACAACCTATTTAATTTCATATCCAACACAAAACCCCATGCCAAACACCACACCTTATCCCCATCCCCAACAATAATCTTTAGACTCTATCTTTAACATCGTAACCTTCTCCTTCAAACGCTAATATTCCATCACACTCTCTCTATATACAACCTATTTCATTTCATATCCAACACAAAACCCCATGCCAAAGGCCACACCTTATCCCCACCCCAAACAGTTATTTTCAGAATCCATCTTTAACGTCGTAACATTCTCCTTCAACAGCTATCATCATCCGCCATCAACCACTAAACGCTAATATTCCATCACACTCTCTCTATATACAACCTATTTAATATCATATCCAACTCAAAACCCCATGCCAAAGGCCACACCTTATCCCCACCCCAAACAGTTATATTCAGAATCCATCTTTAACGTCGTAACATTCTCCTTCAACAGCTATCATCATCCGCCATCAACCACTAAACGCTAATATTCCATCACACTCTCTCTATATACAACCTATTTAATATCATATCCAACATAAAACCCCATTCCAAAATCCACACCTTATCCCCACCACAAACAGTTAATTTCAGAATCCATCTTTAACGTCGTAACATTCTCCTTCAACAGCTATCATCATCCGCCATCAACCACCAAACGCTAATATTTCATCACACTCTCTCTATATACAACCTATTTCATATCATATCCAACTCAAAACCCCATGCCAAACGCCACACCTTATCCGCGTCGCCAACAGTTATTTTCAGAATCAATCTTTAACTTCGTAACATTCTCTTTCAACAGCTATCATCATCCGCCATCAACCACTAATATGCCATCACACTCTCTCTATATACAACCTATTTAATATCATATCCATCTCAAAACCCCATGCCAAAGGCCACACCTTATCCCCACCCCAAACAGTTATTTTCAGAATCCATCTTTAACGTCGTAACATTCTCCTTCAACAGCTATCATCATCCGCCATCAACCACTAAACGCTAATATTCCATCACACTCTCTCTATATACAACCTATTTCATTTCATATCCAAAACAAAACCCCATGCCAAAGGCCACACCTTATCCCCACCCCAAACAGTTATTTTCAGACTCCATCTTTAAGGTCGTAACATTCTCATTCAACAGCTACCATCATCCGCTATCACCCCAAACGATAATATACCATCCCACTCCATCTACAAAACACCTATCATATTCCATCACACTCTCTCTATATACAACCTATTTGATTTCATATGCAAAACAAAACCCCACTCAATTCTTTTTCTTCCATACAAACCTTCCAAACTCAAAACAGTTTTTTCAGATTACATTTCCGTGAATAGATCACGCCCCTTTCTAAGGGTTATCGCACATCAGGATACGATTATACGATTGCGATAGCGATCTACACTTGTTTCAGAATAATAAATATTTTTATAAAAATAAACAGAGAATGTTGTTGTTTTGAAGTGAATACCTTGCGTGCGCCCAAAAATTATCCTTAAAAATTAAATTTAGGTATATCAAAAGATCCTTAAAATTTGTGAAAAAGAATTTCGTTTCAAAAGGCCTTAGAATGACCGGGCGAATTGCTGATGTCAAACATTTTGCCCTGAGGTCCTTTTAACATCAAAAAAGGATATTGCTCCCAAAATGTCCTTCAAACCAAAATGTTTTTTCTTTATTTATAATTGGAAATATAACCCAAAATTATTAAAAAGGACATTTTATCAATATTTTGTATTATAAAAAATGTTCATACACATTTCACATTTTACCCTGATCAATAAAACCTACTCACCAAAATCGTCGTACTTGCATACCCATCCATCCAACAATCAAGGACATTTTACCAGTAATATGTATTAAAAAAATATTTTCATACGATAACACCCCACCAAAATCGTCCTTCTGTACACACTCTCCCTAGTACTTATTCATCCTTCGACCACCAAACGATAATACACCATCTACTAAACACCTATCATATTCCAAATATTCAATCACACTAGTAGGTATTGGGGTGGTTGGGCATGGGAATTCGGTGCTAGAAAGAGACAGAAAATGTGCGAGAGAGATAGAGTGAGATGGCTGTGGCTGGGTGTGTGGCTATGCGTAGGTGGTAGGTAATTGATTAGGTGTGTGGCTAGGGTGTGAGTTGGTTGGTTGGGTGCGCAGGTGGTGGTTTTTGAGTTGGTTGGCTGGGTGCGTAAGGTCAATGGACAGGATTTTTTGTTTGGCTGTGAGTTGGTTGGTTGGGCATGTGCGTAGGGGTCAGGTAGTGGTTTTTGAGATGGTGTGCTAGTTTGTGCAGGGTCAGGTAGTGGATGGTTTTTTTTTGTGTTGCTTTGTTTGCTAGCTGGTAGACTGGTGTTGCTTTGTTTGCTAGAGCTGGAGAGGGGGTGAATGATGATTTAATTTAATATAAAAGAAGATGGTTTGGTGAGTTGTATGTTATAGATTATGCAATGTTCTATGAGAGTAGGACGAATGAGAGAAGAAGAGTTTACACTATAAGAAACGATAAAGTTCAGGTTTACACGGGGAAAATTTTTGCATAACTTATTGTCGATTTGTGGGAGAAGGAATAATGTTTTGGTGTGAGAGGTTAAGGGAGGGTGAAAACCTGTGTACTTGTGAAGTTGGTTGGACACAAATAAAAGTCTCGGATGTAATGATGAAAAGATCGGTTTGTGAACTCCATGCTACACCTGAGTGGATTGGTTTTTCATTTTACAAAATAATTTACAACGTGGAAATAGTGAATCTTAAATCTATAAAAGATGAAATAAAACATATTTTCTTATTTTGTTTATTTTATTTATAAAGTACACAAAGTAGTTTGAATACTGGCGGTATAGCCGGTAAATCGTAAAAATGATTGGCGTTTGCCATCAAATCTAATGCTATCATCATATAACCCATGCTCAGCAGTAGGGGTATTGATTTTGTCCTCCTGTATTCAAGTAATGAAGTTTTTAACAGCTCCAATAGTTCTGTGTATTCCCAGCAATGTTCCTCGATATTGGTGATATAGGTTAACACTTCAGCAGCCAGCATTTTGTTCCTGATGATATCTGTGATTGTTGTGAACTGATTTCATTTAATCAGAACTTTCTATTTATATGAAGAATTATTATACGAGGTAGTAGGGAACCCATGGACTAACGATAAGAAGTACAAAAAGGCTGACATTTCTGTCTCAAAACTATTCTATTGGTTTTTTATTCCCAGGTGTCCAAGAGGTTAGCTGATTTCTAAGGTCATTCCTACCCTATTGTTTAAGAATATAAGTATGAGACCCCAGTGAATGGAATCTATAATTGATGTGGTTGCATTCTAATAGGAGGGTCGAGATAGGAATTTATAACTGAAGTAACATGTTAATTTTAATTACAGCAAGGGTTATGATCTTGTAGCTATTTTGTGGTTAAGAATATATAGGGGAGACACATGTGAATTGAATCTATAATTGATGTGAATGCATTCTAATAGGAGGGCTGAGATAGGAATTTATAACTTATGTAATATGTTTATTTTAAGGGTTATCTTTATTTTGCAGTCAAGAATATATTGATCTTGTAGTTTTATTTAATGGTTAAGAATATATTGATCTTGTAGCTTTATTTTATGGTTAAGAATATATAGGGGAGACACATGTGAATTGAATCTATAATTGATGTGAATGCATTCTAATAGGAGGGCTGAGATAGGAATTTATAACTTATGTAATATTTTAATTTTAAGGGTTAGCTTTATTTTACAGTCAAGAATATACTGATCTTGTAGCTTTATTTAATGGTCAAGAATATATTGATCTTGTAGCTTTATTTTATGTTTAAGAATATATAGGGAGACATATGTGAAGGGGAATCTATAGGAGGGCCGAGATAGGAATTTATAACGGATGTGTTAATTAATTTGTAAGCGGCGGTCCAAAAAATTACGCTTACAAAGTCTATAGTCCAAAAGACGGCAGTGAAAAAATTGTATGCAAAGTCAAAGGGATAAATCTGAATTACTCAGCAGCAAAGAAGGTAAATTTTGAGTCTATTAAGGAATCAGTACTTAATGATGAAAACGCTGAGGATATACAAATTTTATCAAAAAACATACGCCGAACACGAGAACACGAAATTATCACTGTTGCCGAGATCAAAACATACAAACCCCGGGCGGAGAAAAGGAGATTTCTTGATGATCATAGCTCCCTACCATACGGCTATAAAAGACAGAAATAAGTCAGACTCTTTTAAAAAAAATAATTTTATTTTGTAATAAAATAAATCACAAGATGGAAATGTTGTTTTCTTTATTATCATATAAAAATCTATTTATCAAAAAGACATTCTGCAGGGCGCAACATTTGCTATGTAACATGCATTTCATTTCATTGGGATATGTCCGTTTTAATTCATCCATATTGGGACAGGCCATGTCTTCCACATTGATGATCTCAACATTTTCGTCAAAGAGTCCTCTCAACCATTGTGCTTTCTCATTTCCTTTAGTACAGACCGATGTATGCTTGATTTCTCTTTGAAGATATTGCTTTACTTTGTGAAATTCAGTAAATCCTCCATCCCAGGTTAGGCCATGATGATTAAGATATAGCCATTTTGCCTCCTTTCTTAGTGATGATGATAATTGGTTAAATTTAAACGGAGGTTTCAAAATGAAATGATGATGGCTATTATTATGTAGTACAGCTACTTCCTTCACGATAAATTCGTTATTCGGTCCTCGAAATCCCTGAACATCAATAATGAAAGACATTGTTGTTTCTTTGATGACTGATTATATCCAACTGACTATACAAAACGAGAAACCATTTGATTTAGAGGATTATAATTGATGATACGGTCATGGAGCATCAAGCAGTATGCGGATGTATTCTCTGGTATTGGTTTGGATGATTTAATTTCCAGACGAATGTCAACTGGTCCAGTTTTCAGCATTTCATTCTGATGTCTGCAGTCTATTACATAAATAGTAGCTCGCGACTTGAATTCACTTCGTGTTAGCAAGGGTTCAGCAAACATTCGATTATAGTAGGTTTTCTGAAACTCTACATACATGTTGTATAGTATGCTAATGTTATTTTTGTCAAATGACAAATTCAGATCCACATATGGAAAAACATCCGAGTTCAAATACGCCTTCAGATTTGTAATATTACAATGATCGAAACAGGTTGGATCCTCTTTAAGAGTATTTCGTTTGTTGGTTTGTAATGCAAAAATTATGTATCTAGGTTTTTCCATTTGTGAAGTTGTCTTAACATTCCAAACGTGATGAGTGGTGTTGGCAGGTAATGAAGGATATTCATACAGATCCCAATTTCGGAATGCAATCTTCATCGACTCACCATCTTTTATAGATTTGTATAGATTTAGTTTAACAGAATCAGCTAAATTGACATGAGGTATTTTCCATTGAACTTTAAGCAAACTTATCTTTACTTTCTCATCTTCATCGGTTATTAGAGAGTTGTCATCTGTACGAGAACGTGTTAAAATTAAGTCATGTCGAGCATTAGGAATAATTTTCTTGAAATCCTCAGCAAAACCTAATAGTTTATTTAACGGCAGACAGAAATTAAAATGGAACCCATTAACACTTGTGTGAGAGGCGGGAGACCAGCCTCCGTTATACAGCATTTCACTTTCGTTTTTATTTAAAGAAATGTAGTTTTTAATTGTGGACGTGATGCCAACATTTCTATTGCTATCGACTTCTATTCCGTTCAGTTCATATCGAATTTCATCAAATAAGAATGCAGCAGTATTATTTACGAGTTTTGTTTTGTTGACCGATTTTCCATCACTTTTTGATAGAATTCCTTCAATATAAATATAACTTTCTGAAGGTAGTATATTAAGATTTTGATGTTGCACACAAATGTGAATAATGTCATTTTTATCGAAATTGTTCAAGTATGGCGAGTAAGTGTGATATTCGTATCTTGAGATACTCTCCTCAAGTCTTGGTTCTTCAAAAATATTTAGCATGTCTTACTTCTTCAATCTGTACCCCTGTGACAATAGAAATTGTTGATTTTGTATGGTAAGATGTTGCGATGTTCTCCGTCCAGGTGTCGAAGGTATATTGATTGGTTTAATAGTACTTTCGATTCTTTTATAAGAGTCGTATATTATCATTATTCAGGTTTGAGATGCAGTCGAACTGTTAAAGTTTCACCTCGAAAGTTTATAGGATTACCGTCCTGATCAAAGAGATTCAGGGTTATAGAACTTATCCTCTTGGCGTTCACCGGCAAATAGATGACGTTTTGAGGAACTTCAATTATTTTATAGCCTGGGCTAACATTCACCGAGAACTCATGTAGTATATGTGCTGATTGATTATTGATATATGTTCCATCGATTAAATTACATTCTATCCGGATAATGTTCACCCTATTGATGTCAACATAAAGATCCGATTCGTGTCCCTTGTTTGCCTCTAGTTTTCTCCTACTGAAACCTAAAAGTGTTCCAATAGAGTGTGGCCGAGAGAAATCAATCTCTATGTTGGTATAAATTTCACATTTCAACGTATTATTATTTGGCTTTACATGAATTGATATTTTATTAGGGTCCCTCTTATTATGTATTTTGATATTCTCCTGTATCCAGTTATTTATATCTTCAATCTCATAGGAACCAGTAGGTAGCGTTATTACATCAGTATCAAAATGAAATAAATTATTAAACTGATCTACATTAGGTATAGAATTGTAGGTCTGGAAGTCAACCAACCCACATACGTAATCAGAATTTAGAATGATGGGAGGGAAATACTCTGCAGTGAGAGCTGACTGGTTACCGCTTAGCGTGAGTGTTAACGACATTACTGTTGAAAGGAAATGAAACACAATTTGATTTTGTTCAGTTATTTATTTGATCTAATAAAAATTTTAAACATAAATGGCCACATATATACGTATCAAAATTTTGACAGTTGTTGTAATTATAAATCATGTTTCCACCCAAATATTTGACAACTTCTAAAGGTGGCCTCAGATTACCAAAACTATCAAAATATTTTACATTTTCTCGATTTTTGATGTATGCTACCCAATGAGTACCTGGACCGCTTTCATTGTCCAAATTAATTATTCCACATTCTCTGCTAAACGGTTTTGCTGGTAATACATCTCTCATATAAACACCACGAAAATGGGGTATATTCATTTTTCCGAAAGCTGCTATATCGATATTGGTGAGAGGGTGATTAGGTAGCGATTTTATTAGTTTTTTGAATCTTGAGGTTTAAGGAAAAGACCAAAGCCTTTTTTATACGTCTGTAGATAAAGTCCCTTGCCATGATTAATTTTCACTGCCTCCATAGACTGATTGTGGCGTTTATTTTCTTCTAATTGTTCCCTGGCAATTTTTGTATCTCTTATTGATTTTGCTATTGCAGCAGCCCCTCCAGATAGAGATCCAAGCGCTGACAAACCGGCAAAGATGGGTAAGAGAGGTAGGAAACCCCCAATTTTTGGTAAAGGTATTACTCGAGGTTCTAGAATATTTTTCCTCTGTTTATTCCTTAAGACATTTTTCGCAGCTTTTAAGGCGATTAGTGCAATCTCATTTGGATCTCCGGTTTTTGGCTCACGTATAGCAATTTTTGCTTCCTTAACTGCCTTCTTGAATAAATCGACTTTTTTATTTCGCTTTGCTTTTTTCGTGCGTACACCCATACCGAGCTTAGTTTTAGCCTTCATCGTACTCGTGACCAATAGACTATTTACTCTTTCAGATAGTGATGAATCTTTAGCCCTTACTCTTTGCCAAGCTTTCTCAGCTAAAATTTTGTCAGCAATATGTCGGTCACTCAGGTTTTTATTAGTTGAATATGCAATATCGTGCTCACGGCAAGCTTCATCCAATTGATTAATTCCACGGTCTCCTCTAGCAAGACGTTCTTTTAATTTAGTTCCAGGACCACAAAAATTATATGAAGGTAGATGCAGTTCAAAAGGTAGTTTATTGATTAAGGAATTTACTAGTCCGTAACCTTGGAATGGATGTTTTCGACTGAGAGGATGAACTTGAAAATCTATCATTTTTATATCTCTGCGTGCTGAGTGGTTATGAAATAATTTACTATAAAACAACCTGTTTTATGCTATTTGTCTTCATTTAGTAAAATGAAGTTTATAAAGCAAGCAGACACCATAAAGGTACAGAATTTCGATAGTAAAACCAAAGAGAAAAGGAAACATGGATCATTATTTACAATAGTATACGGGGGATAATTGTAGGCCCATCAAACTGTGGAAAAACAAATGTCATGTTAAGTATTCTCCTCGACTCTAATGGATTAAAATTTGAAAACGTTTACATTTATTCAAAGTCTCTACATCAACCGAAATATTCATATTTGAGAAGACTAATAAAGTCCATCAAGGGCATGGAATATAATGCGTTTTCAAATAATAGCGAAATTATACCACCCTCTGAAGCAAAACCAAATTCCATATTTATATTTGACGATGTAGCATGTGACAAGCAAAATAATATACGGGACTATTTTTGTATGGGCCGCCATAACAAGGTGGATAGCTTCTACCTGTGTCAGTCATATACTCATATTCCGAAGCACCTGATTCGAGATAATGCGAATTATTTGATTCTTTTCAAGCAAGACGAACTTAATCTAAAACATATATATAATGACCATGTAAATTCTGATATGACATTTAATCAATTCCGAAACTTGTGCTCATCATGTTGGAAAGATACATATGGATTCCTGGTTATTGATAAGGATTCAAGTATTGATAAAGGAAGGTATAAGAAATCATTTGAAGCAATTGCACTGCTCAGTCGTCAAACATCCGTCTAAATGAATAGACCCTAAACCGTTACCGCTCTACTTGGAACTGCAACAACCCCCTTTTGAAAGTGCAACAGCCCGTTTTGAAAATACAACAGCCCATTTGAAAATACAACAGCCCATTTTGAAAATACAACAGCCCTAACAAAATGAGTGTTGACAAGTTCGGAAGGAGTTCCCGTCGCTTCCCTAGATCAGCAATTGGTCCTCAAGGACCTCCAAGTGGAGGTTTTAAACTATTACCAAGTGGAGATTTTAACATTGATGGAAAATGTCTAAGCAATGTAGGTGTTCCTACTTTACCTCATCAAGCTACCAATAAGGAATACGTAGATAACAAAGTATCCGCTCAAGATAAAGTCTTAAACAATCATCGCCAGTACGTAGGTAACAATTTTAATGCTATTATTGCAACCATAAGTGATGAGTCTTTAAAACTACGCAATATCGACGATAAACTAGAAAAAATGGATAAAACTTTAGAATCATACACTGTTGTGTTCAGGGATTTCGAGGACCGAATAACGAATTTATCGTCAAGGAAGTAATTGTATTCCATAAAACTTTACGATCACCACTGATTTTAAGACTTGGTCAATAAGAATGGAAAGTATATCCTCGAGAGGTATAAATATACCATAGTATCTAAACTCGTCTGTTTAGTACACACTGGGAATCTGACTTGAAAACATGTCTGGAATAAATACTTCTACAATCTTCGATGAGATTTTAAAGTTTCTAAAAACAAATCAACATGTTCTTCTGGACGAGCATTACAGTGAAATGATAGATTGTATTAATTTTCTAAGGAATTTTGATAACGTATCTTCCACCACTTCTGTTCATGGATGTCATTTTATCAACTGTCTTTGGTCTACAAATCTATGTCAAGAAGGACCAGATACTTGCGCATGTTATATGGTTGAAAGCAAATTGATTAGAATTAAGAATTTAATGTCATTATATAAAAGATTAGAAAAATAAAATACTATTTTAATGTAACTTTCTTTCGTTTTTTATTCATTCTATTACAATATGAGTAAGAGAAATGTTGTTGAGGAGCTACACAAACCTGCGCGGAGAAATTTCAATCGTCGGCGGGTTATCATCAAAGGATTTGATGATTTATGGCAGGCAGATCTCGTTGAGATGTTACCTCATAGTAAGCAGAACAATGGTTATATATATATCATGACTGTGATTGATACATTTTCAAAATACGCATGGGCAATTCCCCTACAAAGCAAGTCCTCGTCTTCTATTATACAGGCTATGAAATCTATTTTTGGCAGCTCGCATCGAAAACCAGCAAATCTACAAACCGATGATGGTAAAGAGTTTTTCAATAGAAACTTTAAGGATTTAATGGCACAATACAAAATTAACCACTACTCAAGCTATAGTATATTAAAAGCATCAATTGTTGAACGTTTTAATCGCACCCTTAAGGAGAAGATGTGGAAAGAATTCAGCTTTAATGGTAATTACAAATGGATACCTATTTTGAGTGATATAGTAAAGACATACAACCACTCTACACATAGAACAATAAAAAGACGCCCTGTTGATGTGAATAAGACAAATGAAAAAGAATTACTATCAACCGTTTACAAACATATAAAAGTTGTTCTGAAAGGAAAATTTAAAGTTGGTGATAATGTGCGCATCAGCAAGTTTAAACATGTTTTTGAAAAAGGCTACACCCCAAACTGGACAACGGAAATATTTAAAGTACGAAAAGTAAATCCAACAAGACCAATCACGTATTTATTAGAAGACTATCAAGATCAACCTGTAAGCGGAAGTTTTTACGAAGAAGAATTACAAAAATCTAAATTTCCCACTACATTCCTTGTGGAGAGAGTGCTGCAAACAAAAGGCGTAAACGTTTATGTTAAATGGCTTGGTTTCTCCAATGCCCATAATTCTTGGATAAATAAAAAACAAATGTTGTAAAAAAAAAAAATGTTTTATTTCACCACTTTAATTAATATTCATTTTATAGGTTTGTCTCATCGATTTAAGATTCACTATTTGTACATTGTCTTCATTGTTTAATTCTCCCTTAGCCACGAATTCAACTTCTCCATTGCTCAGAATTCTTTCCTCTGAAAATTCGCGATACTCGAAACAGGATATATCCAGGCTGCGTTGTTTATAGTTACTATCATAGGTACAGCGGATAGTTAGTTCTTTATTTTCGTCAAATTCTAACTTAAAGTGTCTATAAAAAATATCTTTGCTCTCAATTATCCCGGATATTTCATTCTCTTTTTTTATTAAATCTTGCCTAAATCCTTCTATGGCCTCCTTTACAGAAACATACTTCTTCTCATTAATTCTTTCAGTTGTTGGTGTTATGATGTCATCATTCAATGTTGGTGCTGAACTGACATTGTTGTTGTTGTTGTTGTTACGTGGCGAAACAGTCAATAAACGAAAAGATAAGTCAATTTGTACTGTATCATTGTTGGGTAGATTCAGATCAAATGTTACGTTGTCAGCATTATTCACATTTTTTAGGTCAACATTAAGCGGTAGACCATTAAGAAATAATGGAAACAGGGTTATAATCCATAGAATTGAATGCATTTTCCTTAGTTTTTCAACACCTCCTCTTCCTTTGAAATAAAGTATTGTAATAAAACAAATGAGGCATAAACTAGCACATTTAAACTTGGAAATGTGTAATACAGAGTGTGAATTATAAAGCGTACTTATACAAACTTATCAGCAGATTGATCTGGTGACGTAAACCCTGAACTATCGACCTTCAATTCTAAATCAGTATCTCTTACGGCACGGCTTTTTATTTTCTCTGATGCTCTCAATTTTAATGTTTCAACATCACCAAACGGACAATCAGCCGGGAAATTATTAGTTTTTCTTCTAGCTTTTGAGTTCTGTATAACCTCACCATACATTATTATATCACCACCAAACACCTGCAGTTTAACATGTTGAAAGGCTTGAAGATTTATTGCTAGGTTTGCAATAGAACTTATAGAACATTCTCCATTTTTCAAACGAAAAATCAAACAAGATGACCCATCTTCAGGTGTAGCATGGAGTTTACAAGTCGATCTTTTCATCATTACATCCGAGACTTTTATTTGTGTCCAACCAACTTCACAAGTACACAGGTTTTCACCCTCCCTTAACCTCTCACACCAAAACATTATTCCTTCTCCCACAAATCGACAATAAGTTATGCAAAAATTTTCCCCGTGTAAACCTGAACTTTATCGTTTCTTATAGTGTAAACTCTTCTTCTCTCATTCGTCCTACTCTCATAGAACATTGCATAATCTATAACATACAACTCACCAAACCATCTTCTTTTATATTAAATTAAATCATCATTCACCCCCTCTCCAGCTCTAGCAAACAAAGCAACACCAGTCTACCAGCTAGCAAACAAAGCAACACAAAAAAAAAACCATCCACTACCTGACCCTGCACAAACTAGCACACCATCTCAAAAACCACTACCTGACCCCTACGCACATGCCCAACCAACCAACTCACAGCCAAACAAAAAATCCTGTCCATTGACCTTACGCACCCAGCCAACCAACTCAAAAACCACCACCTGCGCACCCAACCAACCAACTCACACCCTAGCCACACACCTAATCAATTACCTACCACCTACGCATAGCCACACACCCAGCCACAGCCATCTAACTCTATCTCTCTCGCACATTTTCTGTCTCTTTCTAGCACCGAATTCCCATGCCCAACCACCCCAATACCTACTCACACTGTCTCTATATAGAACCTATTTCATCCCCAACACAAAACGCCACTCCTTATCCCCATCCCAAACAGTTATTTTCAGACTCCAATATACCCGTCGTAACATTCTCCTTGAACAGCTATCATCGTCCTCCATCAACCACCAAACGCTAATTTTCCATCACACTCCATCTACAAAACACCTATCATATTTATCATATTCTAACACACTCTCTCTATTTATACAATCTATTTAATTTCATATCCAACACAAAACCCCATGCCAAACACCACACCTTATCCCCATCCCCAACAATAATCTTTAGACTCTATCTTTAACATCGTAACCTTCTCCTTCAAACGCTAATATTCCATCACACTCTCTCTATATTCAACCTATTGCATTTCATATCCAACACAAAACCCCATTCCAAAGTCCACACCTTATCCCCACCACAAACAGTTATTTTCAGAATCCATCTTTAACGTCGTAACATTCTCCTTCAACAGCTGTCATCATCCGCCATCAACCACTAAACGCTAATATTTCATCACACTCTCTCTATATACAACCTATTTCATATCATATCCAACTCAAAACCCCATGCCAAACGCCACACCTTATCCCCATCTCCAACAGTTATTTTCAGAATCAATCTTTAACGTCGTAACATTCTCCTTCAACAGCTATCATCATCCGCCATCAACCACTAAACGCTAATATTCCATCACACTCTCTCTATATACAACCTATATAATATCATATCCAACTCAAAACCCCATGCCAAAGGCCACACCTTATCCCCACCCCAAACAGTTATTTTCAGAATCCATCTTTAACGTCGTAACATTCTCCTTCAACAGCTATCATCATCCGCCATCAACCACTAAACGCTAATATTCCATCACACTCTCTCTATATACAACCTATTTAATATCATATCCAACTCAAAACCCCATGCCAAAGGCCACACCTTATCCCCACCCCAAACAGTTATATTCAGAATCCATCTTTAACGTCGTAACATTCTCCTTCAACAGCTATCATCATCCGCCATCAACCACTAAACGCTAATATTCCATCACACTCTCTCTATATACAACCTATTTAATATCATATCCAACTCAAAACCCCATGCCAAAGGCCACACCTTATCCCCACCCCAAACAGTTATTTTCAGAATCCATCTTTAACGTCGTAACATTCTCCTTCAACAGCTATCATCATCCGCCATCAACCACTAAACGCTAATATTCCATCACACTCTCTCTCTATATACAACCTATTTCATATCATATCCAACTCAAAACCCCATGCCAAAGGCCACACCTTATCCCCACCCCAAACAGTTATTTTCAGACTCCAATTTACACGTCGTAACATTCTCCTTGAACAGCTATCATCGTCCTCCATCAACCATCAAACGCTAATTTTCCATCACACTCCATCAACAAAACGCCACTATCATATTTATCATATTCCAACACACTCTCTCTATTTGTACAACCTATTTAATTTCATATCCAACGCAAAACCCCATGCCAAACACCACACCTTATCCCCATCACCAACAATAATCTTTAGACTCTATCTTTAACATCGTAACCTTCTCCTTCAAACGCTAATATTACATCATACTCTCTCTATATAGAACCTATTTCATTTCATATCCAACACAAAACCCCATGCCAAAGGCCACACCTTATCCCCACCCCAAACAGTTAATTTCAGAATCCATCTTTAACGTCGTAACGTTCTCCTTCAACAGCTATCATTATCCGCCATCAACCACTAAACGCTAATATTCCATCACACTCTCTCTATAGAGCTACAACCTATTGCATTTCATATCCAACAGAAAAACACATTCCAAAGGCCACACCTTATCCCCACCCCAAACAGTTATTTTCAGACTCCAATTTACACGTCATAGCATTCTCATTCAACAGCTACCATCATCCGCCATCACCCCAAACGCTAATATACCATCACACTCCATCTACAAAACACATATCATATTCCATCTCACTCTCTCTATATACAACCTATTTAATATCATATCCAACTCAAAACCCCACTCCATTCTTTATCCTCCATACAAACCTTCCAAACTCAAAATAGTATTTTCAGATTACATTTCCGTGAATAGATCACGCCCCTTACTAAGATTTATGGCACACCAGGATACGATGATACGATTGCGATAGCGATCTACACTTGTTTCAGAATAATAAATATTTTTATAAAAATAAACAGAGAATGTTGTAGTTTTGAAGTGAATACCTACCTTGCGTGCGCCCAAAAATAATCCTTAAATTTAAATTTAGGTATATCAAAAGATCCTTAAAATTTGTCAAAAAGAATTTTGTTTCAAAAGGCCTTAGAATGACCGGGCGAATTGCTGATGTCAAACATTTTGCCCTGAGGTCCTTTTAACATCAAAAAAGGATATTGCTCCCAAAATGTCCTTCAAACCAAAATGTTTTTTCTTTATTTAAGTATAATTGAAAATATAACCCGAAATTATTAAAAAGGACATTTTATCAATATTTTGTATTATAAAAAATTTTCATACATATTTCACATTTTACCCTGATCAATAAAACCTACTCACCAAAATCGTCGTACTTGCATACCCATCCATCCAACAATCAAGGACATTTTACCAGTAATATGTATTAAAAAAATATTTTCATACGATAACACCCCACCAAAATCGTCCTTCTGTACACACTCTCCCTAGTACTTATTCATCCTTCGACCACCAAACGATAATACACCATCTACTAAACACCTATCATATTCCAAATATTCAATCACACTGTCTCTATATAGAACCTATTTCATCCCCAACACAAAACGCCCCTCCTTATTGTTGGGACAACCGAGATAAAACGGAAATTAAAGACGCGAATAAATTCAATGTTGACTTGGCAACTTTATTACAAAGACTTAAAAATGGTAATTGACAGTTTTGCTTTATATACTATCTGGTTATTATATACAAAGAGCTAATTCTGTGTTAGTGTATAGAGTAATTCAAGTCAGTTTAATAGTTTCTCAATATTGTATAATATAGGAATATATCGCTCATTTACTAGAAGACTGTCATAACTCAAAAAACGCGATTTTTGAGTTAATGATGCAGAAATATTCGTTTTATGATGCTTCATTATTGTGTAAAAGTTTCGTATTAATATCCTGTATACCTTCTGCGTTAGAAGAGAATATGCCGTTATTTCATTTCATATATCCTAACATTTTTTACTCATAAGAGCGACATATCTCAGTTTGCTACAGTCGTCATCGTGTGTTAGTTGGTTTGCTTTTCTAAAAAACTGGCATATTTTGTGTTGTGACATTATTCGTTAAAATGTTATGATATTTGTAATGTAGATAAATTTCATATAAAGTGCATTATTTCGTGTTGTGACTGATTTGTTGAAATATTTAACTTGAATCAAACTCCATATACTGCAACATGTGACGTTCTTGATGAAAAAAATACTTTCGTCAACTGAAGTATTTCTTCTTATGACGTTATTTTTGTAAAAAAGACTGGCTGTTTAGAAGTCAGCCGTTTATATTATAAGACAATGTGTCGTTGTTGAAGATAATTTTGTCGATGGAAACTCTCAATAGATCTCAATAACTCAAAATGAGACGAAATTGTTGATAAAAATTATAAATTTTTAGAAATAATACACAATGGCCACCGCACACGGAATGATTTCTGCCGGCATAATAAATTGTATACAGGAACTCTTTTTCATTGGAGTGCATTTTTTTCTTCGAAATGTAAGAATAGAATAGGAACTATTAATTAAATATGAAATAAATGATAAATATTTTAATTCATACATTTTCTATGGCCCGCTTATCCATTAAGTGGGTCGCGGGTGTAGGTTGCTGAAGTGGACCCTCCATACCTTTGTCTATGGTTTCGTTATCTAATTTGTCTTCAGTTCGATCAATACCACCTTGAGTTTGAACAGAATACTTCTTTTTCGAATCACAGCGTGTCCGGCTTCGTTTTTTATCCAATGATATCTATAAGGCGATGTACGACATGTTCAAGTTGATCTTAGTCTTGCAATTTTTCGTACGTCCACGTTCACGTCTTATTCATGGAAGCAAACACTCGACCGTGCGTCGATCAATAGAATTTTTCAAGTTTATTCAAATGGGAATAAAACAGTATGATTATACGATAAAACAGGGTTTTTCTCATAAACACAGGAGTAATTTTTCTACAGGATTTTCATTGAAATTGGCATGGTTAGCCATACACAAAACAAAGGAGACTCTGTGCATTCCTTAATTGAGAGGGAACGGAACGAATGCTTAAAAGTGGTCCCATTTATACTCCCGAATTATTTTTTTCAATAATCCGATCGGCGAAAAAAACAGGAGATCCATTTATTGTAAAATAGCTTTGTTTTGAGAATTTTTTTGATTTAAAAATGCTTGCAAATGACATTGCTCCGTTAAATATGGTAGAGCTGAAACGTTCACAAGTAAAAATACTTAAAATTTAATGAGAATCACCAAATTCAGTTTTTTACAAATCTGCATACACTAAAGAGCAATTCAAGTAGGGTAGTGTACTCAAAAAAAGAAGTTACGCTGAAGATATTTTCTTGTTATTGAATTATTATTTTTATTAATTAAATACTAGAAGTAAAGGGTGTTTTTCTAGAGTTTTGGTTCTTAAATTGGCAACTCTGTTTCTACAGATTGTCAAATGGCAGTTGAAAGTTGATTTGTGGTAAGTACGTTTTGCCATTTTACGATGAATGAACTCCAGAACAACGAGTGCAAATTGTGCAAACTTATTTTGAAAACCATGGTTCGGTTCGCCCGAAATTTAAAAAGTAATGGCAAAAAATTATTAGCTATTAAATAAAGCTAATATCATAGACATTAATATTAGCTGGAAGTATTTTATTCCATATTGTATTTGTATACCTCTAAAAAAAACTCCCTTTATATTAAGTTCAAAAAGTTCAAATTATAAGACTTTGAAAATGAAATGACTAAGTACAAAACTATTGTTTTTTTTCTCAATAATAACGACATATTCGAACTTATGACACTCCTATGAATATAATTTTTGCAACAATAACGTCACAATTCGAAGTAGGGAATATTTTCGTTCAGGTAAAAACCATAAAAGACTAGTTGTTGTCGATTTACCTTTATGGATATATTAAATTTATAAAAGTTTACTAGTTAATTTCGAAATTATAAGATTTCTTCAGATTTCTGCAAGGCGGTAGTCAATTGAAAACTTTAAACATGTTTTCTGCAAAATCGAGTTTTTTGAGTTATGACAGTCTTCAAGTAAATGAGCGATATTTATCATATTCCAACACACTCTCTCTATTTGTACAACCTATTTAATTTCATATCCAACACAAAACCCCATGCCAAACACCACACCTTATCACCATCCCCAACAATAATCTTTAGACTCTATCTTTAACATCGTAACCTTCTCCTTCAAACGCTAATATTCCATCACACTCTCTCTATATACAACCTATTTCATTTCATATCCAACACAAAACCCCATGCCAAAGGCCACACCTTATCCCCACCCCAAACAGTTAATTTCAGAATCCATCTTTAACGTCGTAACATTCTCCTTCAACAGCTATCATCATCCGCCATCAACCACTAAACGCTAATATTCCATCACACTCTCTCTATATACAATCTATTTAATATCATATCCAACTCAAAACCCCATGCCAAAGGCCACACCTTATCCCCACCCCCAAACAGTTATTTTCAGAATCCATCTTTAACGTCGTAACATTCTCCTTCAACAGCTATCATCATCCGCCATCAACCACTAAACGCTAATATTGCATCACACTCTCTCTATATACAACCTATTTAATATCATATCCAACTCAAAACCCCATGCCAAAGGCCACACCTTATCCCCACCCCAAACAGATATTTTCAGAATCCATCTTTAACGTCGTAACATTCTCCTTCAACAGCTATCATCATCCGCCATCAACCACTAAACGCTAATATTCCATCACACTCTCTCTATATACAACCTATTTAATATCATATCCAACTCAAAACCCCATGCCAAAGGCCACACCTTATCCCCACCCCAAACAGTTATTTTCAGAATCCATCTTTAACGTCGTAACATTCTCCTTCAACAGCTATCATCATCCGCCATCAACCACTAAACGCTAATATTCCATCACACTCTCTCTATATACAACCTATTTAATATCATATCCAACACAAAACCCCATTCCAAAATCCACACCTTATCCCCACCACAAACAGTTAATTTCAGAATCCATCTTTAACGTCGTAACATTCTCCTTCAACAGCTATCATCATCCGCCATCAACCACCAAACGCTAATATTTCATCTCACTCTCTCTATATACAACCTATTTCATATCATATCCAACTCAAAACCCCATGCCAAACGCCACACCTTATCCGCGTCGCCAACAGTTATTTTCAGAATCAATCTTTAACGTCGTAACATTCTCTTTCAACAGCTATCATCATCCGCCATCAACCACTAATATGCCATCACACTCTCTCTATATACAACCTTAATATCATATCAATCTCAAAACCCCATGCCAAAGGCCACACCTTATCCCCACCCCAAACAGTTATTTTCAGAATCCATCTTTAACGTCGTAACGTTCTCCTTCAACAGCAATCATCATCCGCCATCAACCACTTAAGCGGCCCATAGACACTACACTTGTGTCTGCACCGGTGTCGGTGTACGGAAATGTGTGCTGTTTGTGGGCTGGTGTGCACACCGATTTTGGTGTCAGACACGGTGCGAGTAAAATCAAAAGTTTTTGATTTTTGGTGTCGGTGTCTCGATCGATGTGATGTGTATGGCGGAATGCCACACAGGTGTCAATACACCGGTGCAGACACTAGTGTGGTGTCTATGGGCCGCTTAAACGCTAATATTCCATCACACTCTCTCTATATACAACCTATTTCATTTCATATCCAACACAAAACCCCATGCCAAAGGCCACACCTTATCCCCACCCCAAACAGTTATTTTCAGACTCCATCTTTAACGTCGTAACATTTCTACAAAACACCTATCATATTCCATCACACTCTCTCTATAACTACCTATTTCATTTCATATCCAACATAAAACCCCATGCTAAACGCCACTCCTTATCCCCTTCCCAAACAGTTATTTTCAGAATCCATCTTTAACGTCGTAACATTCTCCTTCAACAGCTATCATCATCCGCCATCAACCACTAAACGCTATTATTCCATAACACTCTCTCTATATTCAACCTATTGCATTTCATATCCAATACAAAACCCCATTCCAAAGGCCACACCTTATCTCCACCACAAACAGTTATTTTCAGAAGCCATCTTTAACCTCGTAACATTCTCCTTCAACAGCTATCATCATCCGCCATCAACCACTAAACGCTAATATTCCATCACACTCTCTCTATATACAACCTATTTCATATCATATCCAACTCAAAACCCCATTCCAAAGGCCACACCTTATCCCCACCACAAACAGTTATTTTCAGAATCCATCTTTAACGTCGTAACATTCTCCTTCAACAGCTATCATCATCCGCCATCAACCACTAAACGCTAATATTCCATCACACTCTCTCTATATACAACCTATTTAATATCATATCCAACTCAAAACCCCATGCCAAAGGCCACACCTTATCCCCACCCCAAACAGTTTTTTTCAGAATCCATCTTTAATGTCGTAACATTCTCCTTCAACAGCTATCATCATCCGCCATCAACCACTAAACGCTATTATTCCATAACACTCTCTCTATATTCAACCTATTGCATTTCATATCCAATACAAAACCCCATTCCAAAGGCCACACCTTATCCCCACCACAAACAGTTATTTTCAGAATCCATCTTTAACCTCGTAACATTCTCCTTCAACAGCTATCATCATCCGCCATCAACCACTAAACGCTAATATTCCATCACACTCTCTCTATATACAACCTATTTCATATCATATCCAACTCAAAGCCCCATTCCAAAGGCCACACCTTATCCCCACCACAAACAGTTATTTTCAGAATCCATCTTTAACGTCGTAACATTCTCCTTCAACAGCTATCTTCATCCGCCATCAACCACTAAACGCTAAAATTTCATCACACTCTCTCTATATACAACCTATTTCATTTCATATCCAACACAAAACCCCATGCCAAAGGCCACACCTTATCCCCACCCCAAACAGTTATTTTCAGACTCCAATTTACACGTCGTAACATTCTCCTTGAGCAGCTATCATCGTCCTCCATCAACCATCAAACGCTAATTTTCCATCGCACTCCATCAACAAAACACCACTATCATATTTATCATATTCCAACACACTCTCTCTATTTGTACAACCTATTTAATTTCATATCCAACACAAAACCCCATGCCAAACACCACACCTTATCACCATCCCCAACAATAATCTTTAGACTCTATCTTTAACATCGTAACCTTCTCCTTCAAACGCTAATATTCCATCACACTCTCTCTATATACAACCTATTTCATTTCATATCCAACACAAAACCCCATGCCAAAGGCCACACCTTATCCCCACCCCAAACAGTTAATTTCAGAATCCATCTTTAACGTCGTAACATTCTCCTTCAACAGCTATCATCATCCGCCATCAACCACTAAACGCTAATATTCCATCACACTCTCTCTATATACAATCTATTTAATATCATATCCAACTCAAAACCCCATGCCAAAGGCCACACCTTATCCCCACCCCCAAACAGTTATTTTCAGAATCCATCTTTAACGTCGTAACATTCTCCTTCAACAGCTATCATCATCCGCCATCAACCACTAAACGCTAATATTGCATCACACTCTCTCTATATACAACCTATTTAATATCATATCCAACTCAAAACCCCATGCCAAAGGCCACACCTTATCCCCACCCCAAACAGATATATTCAGAATCCATCTTTAACGTCGTAACATTCTCCTTCAACAGCTATCATCATCCGCCATCAACCACTAAACGCTAATATTCCATCACACTCTCTCTATATACAACCTATTTAATATCATATCCAACTCAAAACCCCATGCCAAAGGCCACACCTTATCCCCACCCCAAACAGTTATTTTCAGAATCCATCTTTAACGTCGTAACATTCTCCTTCAACAGCTATCATCATCCGCCATCAACCACTAAACGCTAATATTCCATCACACTCTCTCTATATACAACCTATTTAATATCATATCCAACACAAAACCCCATTCCAAAATCCACACCTTATCCCCACCACAAACAGTTAATTTCAGAATCATCTTTAACGTCGTAACATTCTCCTTCAACAGCTATCATCATCCGCCATCAACCACCAAACGCTAATATTTCATCTCACTCTCTCTATATACAACCTATTTCATATCATATCCAACTCAAAACCCCATGCCAAACGCCACACCTTATCCGCGTCGCCAACAGTTATTTTCAGAATCAATCTTTAACGTCGTAACATTCTCTTTCAACAGCTATCATCATCCGCCATCAACCACTAATATGCCATCACACTCTCTCTATATACAACCTTAATATCATATCAATCTCAAAACCCCATGCCAAAGGCCACACCTTATCCCCACCCCAAACAGTTATTTTCAGAATCCATCTTTAACGTCGTAACGTTCTCCTTCAACAGCAATCATCATCCGCCATCAACCACTTAAGCGGCCCATAGACACTACACTTGTGTCTGCACCGGTGTCGGTGTACGGAAATGTGTGCTGTTTGTGGGCTGGTGTGCACACCGATTTTGGTGTCAGACACGGTGCGAGTAAAATCAAAAGTTTTTGATTTTTGGTGTCGGTGTCTCGATCGATGTGATGTGTATGGCGGAATGCCACACAGGTGTCAATACACCGGTGCAGACACTAGTGTGGTGTCTATGGGCCGCTTAAACGCTAATATTCCATCACACTCTCTCTATATACAACCTATTTCATTTCATATCCAACACAAAACCCCATGCCAAAGGCCACACCTTATCCCCACCCCAAACAGTTATTTTCAGACTCCATCTTTAACGTCGTAACATTTCTACAAAACACCTATCATATTCCATCACACTCTCTCTATAACTACCTATTTCATTTCATATCCAACATAAAACCCCATGCTAAACGCCACTCCTTATCCCCTTCCCAAACAGTTATTTTCAGAATCCATCTTTAACGTCGTAACATTCTCCTTCAACAGCTATCATCATCCGCCATCAACCACTAAACGCTATTATTCCATAACACTCTCTCTATATTCAACCTATTGCATTTCATATCCAATACAAAACCCCATTCCAAAGGCCACACCTTATCCCCACCACAAACAGTTATTTTCAGAAGCCATCTTTAACCTCGTAACATTCTCCTTCAACAGCTATCATCATCCGCCATCAACCACTAAACGCTAATATTCCATCACACTCTCTCTATATACAACCTATTTCATATCATATCCAACTCAAAACCCCATTCCAAAGGCCACACCTTATCCCCACCACAAACAGTTATTTTCAGAATCCATCTTTAACGTCGTAACATTCTCCTTCAACAGCTATCATCATCCGCCATCAACCACTAAACGCTAATATTCCATCACACTCTCTCTATATACAACCTATTTAATATCATATCCAACTCAAAACCCCATGCCAAAGGCCACACCTTATCCCCACCCCAAACAGTTTTTTTCAGAATCCATCTTTAATGTCGTAACATTCTCCTTCAACAGCTATCATCATCCGCCATCAACCACTAAACGCTATTATTCCATAACACTCTCTCTATATTCAACCTATTGCATTTCATATCCAATACAAAACCCCATTCCAAAGGCCACACCTTATCCCCACCACAAACAGTTATTTTCAGAATCCATCTTTAACCTCGTAACATTCTCCTTCAACAGCTATCATCATCCGCCATCAACCACTAAACGCTAATATTCCATCACACTCTCTCTATATACAACCTATTTCATATCATATCCAACTCAAAGCCCCATTCCAAAGGCCACACCTTATCCCCACCACAAACAGTTATTTTCAGAATCCATCTTTAACGTCGTAACATTCTCCTTCAACAGCTATCTTCATCCGCCATCAACCACTAAACGCTAAAATTTCATCACACTCTCTCTATATACAACCTATTTCATTTCATATCCAACACAAAACCCCATGCCAAAGGCCACACCTTATCCCCACCCCAAACAGTTATTTTCAGACTCCAATTTACACGTCGTAACATTCTCCTTGAGCAGCTATCATCGTCCTCCATCAACCATCAAACGCTAATTTTCCATCGCACTCCATCAACAAAACACCACTATCATATTTATCATATTCCAACACACTCTCTCTATTTGTACAACCTATTTAATTTCATATCCAACACAAAACCCCATGCCAAACACCACACCTTATCACCATCCCCAACAATAATCTTTAGACTCTATCTTTAACATCGTAACCTTCTCCTTCAAACGCTAATATTCCATCACACTCTCTCTATATACAACCTATTTCATTTCATATCCAACACAAAACCCCATGCCAAAGGCCACACCTTATCCCCACCCCAAACAGTTAATTTCAGAATCCATCTTTAACGTCGTAACATTCTCCTTCAACAGCTATCATCATCCGCCATCAACCACTAAACGCTAATATTCCATCACACTCTCTCTATATACAATCTATTTAATATCATATCCAACTCAAAACCCCATGCCAAAGGCCACACCTTATCCCCACCCCCAAACAGTTATTTTCAGAATCCATCTTTAACGTCGTAACATTCTCCTTCAACAGCTATCATCATCCGCCATCAACCACTAAACGCTAATATTGCATCACACTCTCTCTATATACAACCTATTTAATATCATATCCAACTCAAAACCCCATGCCAAAGGCCACACCTTATCCCCACCCCAAACAGATATATTCAGAATCCATCTTTAACGTCGTAACATTCTCCTTCAACAGCTATCATCATCCGCCATCAACCACTAAACGCTAATATTCCATCACACTCTCTCTATATACAACCTATTTAATATCATATCCAACTCAAAACCCCATGCCAAAGGCCACACCTTATCCCCACCCCAAACAGTTATTTTCAGAATCCATCTTTAACGTCGTAACATTCTCCTTCAACAGCTATCATCATCCGCCATCAACCACTAAACGCTAATATTCCATCACACTCTCTCTATATACAACCTATTTAATATCATATCCAACACAAAACCCCATTCCAAAATCCACACCTTATCCCCACCACAAACAGTTAATTTCAGAATCATCTTTAACGTCGTAACATTCTCCTTCAACAGCTATCATCATCCGCCATCAACCACCAAACGCTAATATTTCATCTCACTCTCTCTATATACAACCTATTTCATATCATATCCAACTCAAAACCCCATGCCAAACGCCACACCTTATCCGCGTCGCCAACAGTTATTTTCAGAATCAATCTTTAACGTCGTAACATTCTCTTTCAACAGCTATCATCATCCGCCATCAACCACTAATATGCCATCACACTCTCTCTATATACAACCTTAATATCATATCAATCTCAAAACCCCATGCCAAAGGCCACACCTTATCCCCACCCCAAACAGTTATTTTCAGAATCCATCTTTAACGTCGTAACGTTCTCCTTCAACAGCAATCATCATCCGCCATCAACCACTTAAGCGGCCCATAGACACTACACTTGTGTCTGCACCGGTGTCGGTGTACGGAAATGTGTGCTGTTTGTGGGCTGGTGTGCACACCGATTTTGGTGTCAGACACGGTGCGAGTAAAATCAAAAGTTTTTGATTTTTGGTGTCGGTGTCTCGATCGATGTGATGTGTATGGCGGAATGCCACACAGGTGTCAATACACCGGTGCAGACACTAGTGTGGTGTCTATGGGCCGCTTAAACGCTAATATTCCATCACACTCTCTCTATATACAACCTATTTCATTTCATATCCAACACAAAACCCCATGCCAAAGGCCACACCTTATCCCCACCCCAAACAGTTATTTTCAGACTCCATCTTTAACGTCGTAACATTTCTACAAAACACCTATCATATTCCATCACACTCTCTCTATAACTACCTATTTCATTTCATATCCAACATAAAACCCCATGCTAAACGCCACTCCTTATCCCCTTCCCAAACAGTTATTTTCAGAATCCATCTTTAACGTCGTAACATTCTCCTTCAACAGCTATCATCATCCGCCATCAACCACTAAACGCTATTATTCCATAACACTCTCTCTATATTCAACCTATTGCATTTCATATCCAATACAAAACCCCATTCCAAAGGCCACACCTTATCCCCACCACAAACAGTTATTTTCAGAAGCCATCTTTAACCTCGTAACATTCTCCTTCAACAGCTATCATCATCCGCCATCAACCACTAAACGCTAATATTCCATCACACTCTCTCTATATACAACCTATTTCATATCATATCCAACTCAAAACCCCATTCCAAAGGCCACACCTTATCCCCACCACAAACAGTTATTTTCAGAATCCATCTTTAACGTCGTAACATTCTCCTTCAACAGCTATCATCATCCGCCATCAACCACTAAACGCTAATATTCCATCACACTCTCTCTATATACAACCTATTTAATATCATATCCAACTCAAAACCCCATGCCAAAGGCCACACCTTATCCCCACCCCAAACAGTTTTTTTCAGAATCCATCTTTAATGTCGTAACATTCTCCTTCAACAGCTATCATCATCCGCCATCAACCACTAAACGCTATTATTCCATAACACTCTCTCTATATTCAACCTATTGCATTTCATATCCAATACAAAACCCCATTCCAAAGGCCACACCTTATCCCCACCACAAACAGTTATTTTCAGAATCCATCTTTAACCTCGTAACATTCTCCTTCAACAGCTATCATCATCCGCCATCAACCACTAAACGCTAATATTCCATCACACTCTCTCTATATACAACCTATTTCATATCATATCCAACTCAAAGCCCCATTCCAAAGGCCACACCTTATCCCCACCACAAACAGTTATTTTCAGAATCCATCTTTAACGTCGTAACATTCTCCTTCAACAGCTATCTTCATCCGCCATCAACCACTAAACGCTAAAATTTCATCACACTCTCTCTATATACAACCTATTTCATTTCATATCCAACACAAAACCCCATGCCAAAGGCCACACCTTATCCCCACCCCAAACAGTTATTTTCAGACTCCAATTTACACGTCGTAACATTCTCCTTGAGCAGCTATCATCGTCCTCCATCAACCATCAAACGCTAATTTTCCATCGCACTCCATCAACATAACACCACTATCATATTTATCATATTCCAACACACTCTCTCTATTTGTACAACCTATTTAATTTCATATCCAACACAAAACCCCATGCCAAACACCACACCTTATCACCATCCCCAACAATAATCTTTAGACTCTATCTTTAACATCGTAACCTTCTCCTTCAAACGCTAATATTCCATCACACTCTCTCTATATACAACCTATTTCATTTCATATCCAACACAAAACCCCATGCCAAAGGCCACACCTTATCCCCACCCCAAACAGTTAATTTCAGAATCCATCTTTAACGTCGTAACATTCTCCTTCAACAGCTATCATCATCCGCCATCAACCACTAAACGCTAATATTCCATCACACTCTCTCTATATACAATCTATTTAATATCATATCCAACTCAAAACCCCATGCCAAAGGCCACACCTTATCCCCACCCCCAAACAGTTATTTTCAGAATCCATCTTTAACGTCGTAACATTCTCCTTCAACAGCTATCATCATCCGCCATCAACCACTAAACGCTAATATTGCATCACACTCTCTCTATATACAACCTATTTAATATCATATCCAACTCAAAACCCCATGCCAAAGGCCACACCTTATCCCCACCCCAAACAGATATTTTCAGAATCCATCTTTAACGTCGTAACATTCTCCTTCAACAGCTATCATCATCCGCCATCAACCACTAAACGGTAATATTCCATCACACTCTCTCTATATACAACCTATTTAATATCATATCCAACTCAAAACCCCATGCCAAAGGCCACACCTTATCCCCACCCCAAACAGTTATTTTCAGAATCCATCTTTAACGTCGTAACATTCTCCTTCAACAGCTATCATCATCCGCCATCAACCACTAAACGCTAATATTCCATCACACTCTCTCTATATACAATCTATTTAATATCATATCCAACTCAAAACCCCATGCCAAAGGCCACACCTTATCCCCACCCCCAAACAGTTATTTTCAGAATCCATCTTTAACGTCGTAACATTCTCCTTCAACAGCTATCATCATCCGCCATCAACCACTAAACGCTAATATTGCATCACACTCTCTCTATATACAACCTATTTAATATCATATCCAACTCAAAACCCCATGCCAAAGGCCACACCTTATCCCCACCCCAAACAGTTATTTTCAGAATCAATCTTTAACGTCGTAACATTCTCTTTCAACAGCTATCATCATCCGCCATCAACCACTAATATGCCATCACACTCTCTCTATATACAACCTTAATATCATATCAATCTCAAAACCCCATGCCAAAGGCCACACCTTATCCCCACCCCAAACAGTTATTTTCAGAATCCATCTTTAACGTCGTAACGTTCTCCTTCAACAGCAATCATCATCCGCCATCAACCACTTAAGCGGCCCATAGACACTACACTTGTGTCTGCACCGGTGTCGGTGTACGGAAATGTGTGCTGTTTGTGGGCTGGTGTGCACACCGATTTTGGTGTCAGACACGGTGCGAGTAAAATCAAAAGTTTTTGATTTTTGGTGTCGGTGTCTCGATCGATGTGATGTGTATGGCGGAATGCCACACAGGTGTCAATACACAGGTGCAGACACTAGTGTGGTGTCTATGGGCCGCTTAAACGCTAATATTCCATCACACTCTCTCTATATACAACCTATTTCATTTCATATCCAACACAAAACCCCATGCCAAAGGCCACACCTTATCCCCACCCCCAAACAGTTATTTTCAGAATCCATCTTTAACGTCGTAACATTCTCCTTCAACAGCTATCATCATCCGCCATCAACCACTAAACGCTAATATTCCATCACACTCTCTCTATATACAACCTATTTAATATCATATCCAAAACAAAACCCCATTCCAAAATCCACACCTTATCCCCACCACAAACAGTTATTTTCAGAATCCATCTTTAACGTCGTAACATTCTCCTTCAACAGCTATCATCATCCGCCATCAACCACCAAACGCTAATATTTCATCACACTCTCTCTATATACAACCTATTTCATATCATATCCAACTCAAAACCCCATGCCAAACGCCACACCTTATCCGCGTCGCCAACAGTTATTTTCAGAATCAATCTTTAACGTCGTAACATTCTCTTTCAACAGCTATCATCATCCGCCATCAACCACCAAACGCTAATATGCCATCACACTCTCTCTATATACAACCTATTTAATATCATATCCATCTCAAAACCCCATGCCAAAGGCCACACCTTATCCCCACCCCAAACAGTTATTTTCAGAATCCATCTTTAACGTCCTAACATTCTCCTTCAACAGCTATAATCATCCGCAATCAACCACTAAACGCTAATATGCCATCACACTCTCTCTATATACAACCTATTTAATATCATATCCATCTCAAAACCGATGCCAAAGGCCACACCTTATCCCCACCCCAAACAGTTATTTTCAGAATCCATCTTTAACGTCGTAACATTCTCCTTCAACAGCTATCATCATCCGCCATCAACCACTAAACGCTAATATTCCATCACACTATCTCTATATACAACCTATTTCATTTCATATCCAAAACAAAACCCATGCCAAAGGCCACACCTTATCCCCACCCCAAACAGTTATTATCAGAATCCATCTTTAACGTCGTAACATTCTCATTCAACAGCTACCATCATCCGCCATCACCCCAAACGATAATATACCATCCCACTCCATCTACAAAACACCTATCATATTCCATCACACTCTCTCTATATACAACCTATTTGATTTCATATGCAAAACAAAACCCCACTCAATTCTTTTTCTTCCATACAAACCTTCCAAACTCAAAACAGTTTTTTCAGATTACATTTCCGTGAATAGATCACGCCCCTTTCTAAGGGTTATCGCACATCAGGATACGTTGATACGATTGCGATAGCGATCTACACTTGTTTCTGAATAATAAATATTTTTATAAAAATAAACAGAGAATGTTGTTGTTTTGAAGTGAATACCTTGCGTGCGCCCAAAAATTATCCTTAAAAATTAAATTTAGGTATATCAAAAGATCCTTAAAATTTGTGAAAAAGAATTTCGTTTCAAAAGGCCTTAGAATGACCGGGCGAATTTCTGATGTCAAACATTTTGCCCTGAGGTCCTTTTAACATCAAAAAAGGATATTGCTCCCAAAATGTCCTTCAAACCAAAATGTTTTTTCTTTATTTATAATTGAAAATATAACCCGAAATTATTAAAAAGGACATTTTATCAATATTTTGTATTATAAAAAATGTTCATACACATTTCACATTTCACCCTGATCAATAAAACCTACTCATCAAAATCGTCGTACTTGCAAACCCATCCATCCAACAATCAAGGACATTTTACCAGTAATATGTATTAAAAAAATATTTTCATACGATAACACCCCACCAAAATCGTCCTTCTGTACACACTCTCCCTAATACTTATTCATCCTTCGACCATCAAACGATAATACACCATCTACTAAACACCTATCATATTCCAAATATTCAATCACACTGTCTCTATATAGAACCTATTTCATCCCCAACACAAAACGCCACTCCTTATCCCCATCCCAAACAGTTATTTTCAGACTCCAATATACCCGTCGTAACATTCTCCTTGAACAGCTATCATCGTCCTCCATCAACCACCAAACGCTAATTTTCCATCACACTCCATCTACAAAACACCTATCATATTTATCATATTCTAACACACTCTCTCTATTTGTACAATCTATTTAATTTCATATCCAACACAAAACCCCATGCCAAACACTACACCTTATCCCCATCCCCAACAATAATCTTTAGACTCTATCTTTAACATCGTAACCTTCTCCTTCAAACGCTAATATTCCATCACACTCTCTCTATATTCAACCTATTGCATTTCATATCCAACACAAAACCCCATTCCAAAGTCCACACCTTATCCCCACCACAAACAGTTATTTTCAGAATCCATCTTTAACGTCGTAACATTCTCCTTCAACAGCTATCATCATCCGCCATCAACCACTAAACGCTAATATTTCATCACACTCTCTCTATATACAACCTATTTCATATCATATCCAACTCAAAACCCCATGCCAAACGCCACACCTTATCACCATCGCCAACAGTTATTTTCAGAATCAATCTTTAACGTCGTAACATTCTCCTTCAACAGCTATCATCATCCGCCATCAACCACTAAACGCTAATATTCCATCACACTCTCTCTATATACAACCTATTTAATATCATATCCAACTCAAAACCCCATGCCAAAGGCCACACCTTATCCCCACCCCAAACAGTTATTTTCAGAATCCATCTTTAACGTCGTAACATTCTCCTTCAACAGCTATCATCATCCGCCATCAACCACTAAACGCTAATATTCCATCACACTCTCTCTATATACAACCTATTTAATATCATATCCAACTCAAAACCCCATGCCAAAGGCCACACCTTATCCCTACCCCAAACAGTTATTTTCAGAATCCATCTTTAACGTCGTAACATTCTCCTTCAACAGCTATCATCATCCGCCATCAACCACTAAACGCTAATATTCCATCACACTCTCTCTATATACAACCTATTTCATATCATATCCAACTCAAAACCCCATGCCAAAGGCCACACCTTATCCCCACCCCAAACAGTTATTTTCAGAATCAATCTTTAAAGTGGCCCATAGACACCACACTTGTGTCTGCACAGGTGTACTCACACCGGAGTGGCATTCCGCCATACACATCACACCGATCGAGACACCTACACCAAAAATCAAAAACTTTTGATTTTACTCGCACCGTGTCTGACACCAAAATCGGTGTGCGCACCAGCCCACACACAGCACACATTTCCGTACACCGACACCGATGCGAACACAAGTGTGGTGTCTATGGGCCGCTTTACGTCGTAACATTCTCCTTCAACAGCTATCATCATCCGCCATCAACCACTAAACGCTAATATTCCATCACACTCTCTCTATATACAACCTATTTCATTTCATATCCAACACAAAACCCCATGCCAAAGGCCACACCTTATCCCCACCCCAAACAGTTAATTTCAGAATCCATCTTTAACGTCGTAACATTCTCATTCAACAGCTACCATCATCCCCCATCTCCCCAAACGCTAATATACCATCACACTCCATCTACAAAACACCTATCATATTCCATCACACTCTCTCTATATACAACCTATTTCATTTCATATGCAACACAAAACCCCACTCAATTCTTTTTCTTCCATACAAACCTTCCAAACTCAAAACAGTATTTTCAGATTACATTTCCGTGAATAGATCACGCCCCTTTCTAAGGGTTATCGCACATCAGGATACGATTATACGATTGCGATAGCGATCTACACTTGTTTCAGAATAATAAATATTTTTATAAAAATAAACAGAGAATGTTGTTGTTTTGAAGTGAATACCTTGCGTGCGCCCAAAAATAATCCTTAAAAATTAAATTTATATCAAAAGATCCTTAAAATTTATCAAAAAGAATTCCGTTTCAAAAGGCCTTAGAATGACCGGCGAATTGCTGATGTCAAACATTTTGCCCTGAGGTCCTTTTAACTTCAAAAAAGGATATTGCTCCCAAAATGTCCTTCAAACCAAAATGTTTTTTCTTTATTTATAATTGAAAATATAACCCGAAATTATTAAAAAGGACATTTTATCAATATTTTGTATTATAAAAAATGTTCATACACATTTCACATTTTACCCTGATCAATAAAACCTACTCACCAAAATCGTCGTACTTGCATACCCATCCATCCAACAATCAAGGACATTTTACCAGTAATATGTATTAAAAAAATATTTTCATACGATAACACCCCACCAAAATCGTCCTTCTGTACACACTCTCCCTAGTACTTATTCATCCTTCGACTACCAAACGATATTACACCATCTACTAAACACCTATCATATTCCAAATATTCAATCACACTGTCTCTATATAGAACCTATTTCATCCCCAACACAAAACGCCACTCCTTATCCCCATCCCAAACAGTTATTTTCAGACTCCAATATATACGACGTAACATTCTCCTTGAACAGCTATCATCGTCCTCCATCAACCACCAAACGCTAATTTTCCATCATACTCCATCTACAAAACACCTATCATATTTATCATATTCCAACACACTCTCTCTATTTGTACAACCTATTTCATTTCATATCCAACACAAAACCCCATGCCAAACGCCACACCTTATCACCATCCCCAACAGTTATATTCAGACTCTATCTTTAACATCGTAACCTTCTCCTTCAAACGCTAATATTCCATCACACTCTCTCTATATACAACCTATTTCATTTCATATCCAACACAAAACCCCATGCCAAAGGCCACACCTTATCCCCACCCCAAACAGTTATTTTCAGAATCCATCTTTAACGTCGTAACATTCTCCTTCAACAGCTATCATTATCCGCCATCAACCACTAAACGCTAATATTCCATCACACTCTCTCTATATACAACCTATTGCATTTCATATCCAACACAAAACCACATTCCAAAGGCCACACCGTATCCCCACCCCAAACAGTTATTTTCAGACTCCAATATACACGTCGTAACAATCTCCTTCAACAGCTTATATCGTCCGCCATCAACCACTAAACGCTAATATACCATCACACTCCATCTACAAAACACCTATCATATTCCATCACACGCTCTCTATAACCACCTATTTCATTTCATATCCAACACAAAACCCCATGCCAAAGGCCACACCTTATCCCCACCCCAAACAGTTATTTTCAGACTCCAATTTACACGTCGTAACATTCTCCTTGAACAGCTATCATCGTCCTCCATCAACCATCAAACGCTAATTTTCCATCACACTCCATCAACAAAACGCCACTATCATATTTATCATATTCCAACACACTCTCTCTATTTGTACAACCTATTTAATTTCATATCCAACACAAAACCCCATGCCAAACACAACACCTTATCCCCATCCCCAACAATAATCTTTAGACTCTATCTTTAACATCGTAACCTTCTCCTTCAAACGCTAATATTCCATCACATTCTCTCTATATACAACCTATTTCATTTCATATCCAACACAAAACCCCATGCCAAAGGCCACACCTTATCCCCACCCCAAACAGTGATTTTCAGAATCCATCTTTAACGTCGTAACGTTCTCCTTTAACAGCAATCATTATCCGCCATCACCACTAAACGCTAATATTCCATCACACTCTCTCTATATAGATACAACCTATTTAATATCATATCCAACTCAAAACCCAATGCCAAATGCCACACCTTATCCCCACCCCAAACAGTTTTATTCAGAATCTATCTTTAATGTCGTAACATTCTCCTTCAACAGCTATCATCATCCGCCATCAACCACTAAACGCTATTATTCCATAACACTCTCTCTATATTCAACCTATTGCATTTCATATCCAATACAAAACCCCATTCCAAAGGCCACACCTTATCCCCACCACAAACAGTTATTTTCAGAATCCATCTTTAACCTCGTAACATTCTCCTTCAACAGCTATCATCATCCGCCATCAACCACTAAACGCTAATATTCCATCACACTCTCTCTATATACAACCTATTTCATATCATATCCAACTCAAAACCCCATTCCAAAGGCCACACCTTATCCCCACCACAAACAGTTATTTTCAGAATCCATCTTTAACATCGTAACATTCTCCTTCAACAGCTATCATCATCCGACATCAACCACTAAACGCTAAAATTTCATCACACTCTCTCTATATACAACCTATTTCATTTCATATCCAACACAAAACCCCATGCCAAAGGCCACACCTTATCCCCACCCCAAACAGTTATTTTCAGACTCCAATTTACACGTCGTAACATTCTCCTTGAACAGCTATCATCGTCCTCCATCAACCATCAAACGCTAATTTTCCATCACACTCCATCAACAAAACACCACTATCATATTTATCATATTCCAACACACTCTCTCTATTTGTACAACCTATTTAATTTCATATCCAACACAAAACCCCATGCCAAACACCACACCTTATCACCATCCCCAACAATAATCTTTAGACTCTATCTTTAACATCGTAACCTTCTCCTTCAAACGCTAATATTCCATCACACTCTCTCTATATACAACCTATTTCATTTCATATCCAACTCAAAACCCCATGCCAAAGGCCACACCTTATCCTCACCCCAAACAGTTATTTTCAGCCACCAATCTACACGTCGTAACATTCTCCTTCAAAAGCTCCATCGTCCGCCATCAACCACCAAACGCTAATATACCATCACACTCCATCTACAAAACACCTATCATATTCCATCACACTCTCTCTATAACTACCTATTTAATTTCATATCCAACACAAAACCCCATGCTAAACGCCACTCCTTATCCCCTTCCCAAACAGTTATTTTCAGAATCCATCTTTAACGTCGTAACATTCTCCTTCAACAGCTATCATCATCCGCCATCAACCACCAATCGCTAATATTCCATCACACTCTCTCTATCTACAACCTATTTGATTTCATATCCATTACAAAACCCCATGCCAAACACCACACCTTATCACCATCCCCAACAATAATCTTTAGACTCTATCTTTAACATCGTAACCTTCTCCTTCAAACGCTAATATTCCATCACACTCTCTCTATATACAACCTATTTCATTTCATATCCAACTCAAAACCCCATGCCAAAGGCCACATCTTATCCTCACCCCAAACAGTTATTTTCAGCCTCCAATATACACGTCGTAACATTCTCCTTCAAAAGCTCCATCGTCCGCCATCAACCACCAAACGCTAATATACCATCACACTCCATCTACAAAACAACTATCATATTCCATCACACTCTCTCTATAACTACCTATTTCATTTCATATCCAACATAAAACCCCATGCTAAACGCCACTCCTTATCCCCTTCCCAAACAGTTAATTTCAGAATCCATCTTTAACGTCGTAACATTCTCCTTCAACAGCTATCATCATCCGCCATCAACCACCAATCGCTAATATTCCATCACACTCTCTCTATATACAACCTATTTCATTTCATATCCAACACAAAACCCCATGCCAAAGGCCACACCTTATCCCCACCCCAAACAGTTATTTTCAGACTCCATCTTTAACGTCGTAACATTTCTACAAAACACCTATCATATTCCATCACACTCTCTCTATAACTACCTATTTCATTTCATATCCAACATAAAACCCCATGCTAAACGCCACTCCTTATCCCCTTCCCAAACAGTTATTTTCAGAATCCATCTTTAACGTCGTAACATTCTCCTTCAACAGCTATCATCATCCGCCATCAACCACCAATCGCTAATATTCCATCACACTCTCTCTATATACAACCTATTTGATTTCATATCCAACACAAAACCCCATGCCAAACACCACACCTTATCACCATCCCCAACTTTAATCTTTAGACTCTATCTTTAACATCGTAACCTTCTCCTTCAAACGCTAATATTCCATCACACTCTCTCTATATACAGCCTATTTCATTTCATATCCAACTCAAAACCCCATGCCAAAGGCCACACCTTATCCTCACCCCAAACAGTTATTTTCAGACTCCAATATATACGTCGTAACATTCTCCTTGAACAGCTATCATCGTCCTCCATCAACCACCAAACGCTAATTTTCCATCTCACTCCATCTACAAAACACCTATCATATTTATCATATTCCAACACAGTCTCTCTATTTGTACAACCTATTTCATTTCATATCCAAAACAAAACCCCATGCCAAACGCCACACCTTATCCCCATCCCCAACAGTTATATTCAGACTCTATCTTTAACATCGTAACCTTCTCCTTCAAACGCTAATATTCCATCACACTCTCTCTATATACAACCTATTTCATTTCATATCCAACACAAAACCCCATGCCAAAGGCCACACCTTATCCCCACCCCAAACAGTTATTTTCAGAATCCATCTTTAACGTCGTAACATTCTCCTTCAACAGCTATCATTATCCGCCATCAACCACTAAAGGCTAATATTCCATCACACTCTCTCTATATACAACCTATTGCATTTCATATCCAACACAAAACCACATTCCAAAGGCCACACCGTATCCCCACCCCAAACAGTTATTTTCAGACTCCAATATACACGTCGTAACAATCTCCTTCAACAGCTTATATCGTCCGCCATCAACCACTAAACGCTAATATACCATCACACTCCATCTACAAAACACCTATCATATTCCATCACACGCTCTCTATAACCACCTATTTCATTTCATATCCAACACAAAACCCCATGCCAAAGGCCACACCTTATCCCCACCCCAAACAGTTATTTTCAGACTCCAATTTACACGTCGTAACATTCTCCTTGAACAGCTATCATCGTCCTCCATCAACCATCAAACGCTAATTTTCCATCACACTCCATCAACAAAACGCCACTATCATATTTATCATATTCCAACACACTCTCTCTATTTGTACAACCTATTTAATTTCATATCCAACACAAAACCCCATGCCAAACACTACACCTTATCCCCATCCCCAACAATAATCTTTAGACTCTATCTTTAACATCGTAACCTTCTCCTTCAAACGCTAATATTCCATCACATTCTCTCTATATACAACCTATTTCATTTCATATCGAACACAAAACCCCATGCCAAAGGCCACACCTTATCCCCACCCCAAACAGTGATATTCAGAATCCATCTTTAACGTCGTAATGTTCTCCTTCAACAGCAATCATTATCCGCCATCAACCACTAAACGCTAATATTCCATCACACTCTCTCTATATACAACCTATTTCATATCATATCCAACTCAAAACCCCATTCCAAAGGCCACACCTTATCCCCACCACAAACAGTTAATTTCAGAATCCATCTTTAACGTCGTAACATTCTCCTTCAACAGCTATCATCATCCGCCATCAACCACTAAACGCTAAAATTTCATCACACTCTCTCTATATACAACCTATTTCATTTCATATCCAACACAAAACCCCATGCCAAAGGCCACACCTTATCCCCACCCCAAACAGTTATTTTCAGACTCCAATTTACACGTCGTAACATTCTCCTTGAACAGCTATCATCGTCCTCCATCAACCATCAAACGCTAATTTTCCATCACACTCCATCAACAAAACACCACTATCATATTTATCATATTCCAACACACTCTCTCTATTTGTACAACCTATTTAATTTCATATCCAACACAAAACCCCATGCCAAACACCACACCTTATCACCATCCCCAACAATAATCTTTAGACTCTATCGTTAACATCGTAACCTTCTCCTTCAAACGCTAATATTCCATCACACTCTCTCTATATACAACCTATTTCATTTCATATCCAACTCAAAACCCCATGCCAAAGGCCACACCTTATCCTCACCCCAAACAGTTATTTTCAGCCACCAATATACAAGTCGTAACATTCTCCTTCAAAAGCTCCATCGTCCGCCATCAACCAACAAACGCTAATATACCATCACACTCCATCTACAAAACACCTATCATATTCCATCACACTCTCTCTATAACTACCTATTTCATTTCATATCCAACATAAAACCCCATGCTAAACGCCACTCCTTATCCCCTTCCCAAACAGTTATTTTCAGAATCCATCTTTAACGTCGTAACATTCTCCTTCAACAGCTATCATCATCCGCCATCAACCACTAAACGCTAAAATTTCATCACACTCTCTCTATATACAACCTATTTAATATCATATCCAACTCAAAACCCCATGCCAAAGGCCACACCTTATCCCCACCCCCAAACAGTAATTATCAGAATCCATTTTTAACGTCGTAACATTCTCCTTCAACAGCTATCATCATCCGCCATCAACCACTAAACGCTAATATTCCATCAAACTCTCTCTATATACAACCTATTTAATATCATATCCAACTCAAAACCCCATGCCAAAGGCCACACCTTATCCCGATCCCAAACAGTTATTTTCAGAATCTATCTTTAACGTCGTAACATTCTCCTTCAACAGCTATCATCATCCGCCATCAACCACTAAACGCTAATATTCCATCACACTCTCTCTATATACAACCTATTTAATATCATATCCAACTCAAAACCCCATGCCAAAGGCCACACCTTATCCCCACCCCAAACAGTTATATTCAGAATCCATCTTTAACGTCTTAACATTCTCCTTCAACAGCTATCATCATCCGCCATCAACCACTAAACGCTATTATTCCATAACACTCTCTCTATATTCAACCTATTGCATTTCATATCCAATACAAAACCCCATTCCAAAGGCCACACCTTATCCCCACCACAAACAGTTATTTTCAGAATCCATCTTTAACCTCGTAACATTCTCCTTCAACAGCTATCGTCATCCGCCATCAACCACTAAACGCTAATATTCCATCACACTCTCTCTATATACAACCTATTTCATATCATATCCAACTCAAAACCCCATTCCAAAGGCCACACCTTATCCCCACCACAAACAGTTATTTTCAGAATCCATCTTTAACGTCGTAACATTCTCCTTCAACAGCTATCATCATCCGCCATCAACCACTAAACGCTAAAATTTCATCACACTCTCTCTATATACAACCTATTTCATTTCATATCCAACACAAAACCCCATGCCAAAGGCCACACCTTATCCCCACCCCAAACAGTTATTTTCAGACTCCAATTTACACGTCGTAACATTCTCCTTGAACAGCTATCATCGTCCTCCATCAACCATCAAACGCTAATTTTCCATCACACTCCATCAACAAAACACCACTATCATATTTATCATATTCCAACACACTCTCTCTATTTGTACAACCTATTTAATTTCATATCCAACACAAAACCCCATGCCAAACACCACACCTTATCACCATCCCCAACAATAATCTTTAGACTCTATCTTTAACATCGTAACCTTCTCCTTCAAACGCTAATATTCCATCACACTCTCTCTATATACAACCTATTTCATTTCATATCCAACTCAAAACCCCATGCCAAAGGCCACACCTTATCCTCACCCCAAACAGTTATTTTCAGCCACCAATATACACGTCGTAACATTCTCCTTCAAAAGCTCCATCGTCCGCCATCAACCACCAAACGCTAATATACCATCACACTCCATCTACAAAACACCTATCATATTCCATCACACTCTCTCTATAACTACCTATTTCATTTCATATCCAACATAAAACCCCATGCTAAACGCCACTCCTTATCCCCTTCCCAAACAGTTATTTTCAGAATCCATCTTTAACGTCGTAACATTCTCCTTCAACAGCTATCATCATCCGCCATCAACCACCAATCGCTAATATTCCATCACACTCTCTCTATCTACAACCTATTTGATTTCATATCCAACACAAAACCCCATGCCAAACACCACACCTTATCACCATCCCCAACAATAATCTTTAGACTCTATCTTTAACATCGTAACCTTCTCCTTCAAACGCTAATATTCCATCACACTCTCTCTATATACAACCTATTTCATTTCATATCCAACTCAAAACCCCATGCCAAAGGCCACACCTTATCCTCACCCCAAACAGTTATTTTCAGCCTCCAATATACACGTCGTAACATTCTCCTTCAAAAGCTCCATCGTCCGCCATCAACCACCAAACGCTAATATACCATCACACTCCATCTACAAAACAACTATCATATTCCATCACACTCTCTCTATAACTACCTATTTCATTTCATATCCAACATAAAACCCCATGCTAAACGCCACTCCTTATCCCCTTCCCAAACAGTTATTTTCAGAATCCATCTTTAACGTCGTAACATTCTCCTTCAACAGCTATCATCATCCGCCATCAACCACCAATCGCTAATATTCCATCACACTCTCTCTATATACAACCTATTTCATTTCATATCCAACACAAAACCCCATGCCAAAGGCCACACCTTATCCCCACCCCAAACAGTTATTTTCAGACTCCATCTTTAACGTCGTAACATTTCTACAAAACACCTATCATATTCCATCACACTCTCTCTATTACTACCTATTTCATTTCATATCCAACATAAAACCCCATGCTAAACGCCACTCCTTATCCCCTTCCCAAACAGCTATTTTCAGAATCCATCTTTAACGTCGTAACATTCTCCTTCAACAGCTATCATCATACGCCATCAACCACCAATCGCTAATATTCCATCACACTCTCTCTATATACAACCTATTTGATTTCATATCCAACACAAAACCCCATGCCAAACACCACACCTTATCACCATCCCCAACAATAATCTTTAGACTCTATCTTTAACATCGTAACCTTCTCCTTCAAACGCTAATATTCCATCACACTCTCTCTATATACAACCTATTTCATTTCATATCCAACTCAAAACCCCATGCCAAAGGCCACACCTTATCCTCACCCCAAACAGTTATTTTCAGACTCCAATATATACGTCGTAACATTCTCCTTGAACAGCTATCATCGTCCTCCATCAACCACCAAACGCTAATTTTCCATCACACTCCATCTACAAAACACCTATCATATTTATCATATTCCAACACACTCTCTCTATTTGTACAACCTATTTCATTTCATATCCAACACAAAACCCCATGCCAAACGCCACACCTTATCCCCATCCCCAACAGTTATATTCAGACTCTATCTTTAACATCGTAACCTTCTCCTTCAAACGCTAATAATCCATCACACTCTCTCTATATACAACCTATTTCATTTCATATCCAACACAAAACCCCATGCCAAAGGCCACACCTTATCCCCACCCCAAACAGTTATTTTCAGAATCCATCTTTAACGTCGTAACATTCTCCTTCAACAGCTATTATTATCCGCAATCAACCACTAAAGGCTAATATTCCATCACACTCTCTCTATATACAACCTATTGCATTTCATATCCAACACAAAACCACATTCCAAAGGCCACACCGTATCCCCACCCCAAACAGTTATTTTCAGACTCCAATATACACGTCGTAACAATCTCCTTCAACAGCTTATATCGTCCGCCATCAACCACTAAACGCTAATATACCATCACACTCCATCTACAAAACACCTATCATATTCCATCACACGCTCTCTATAACCACCGATTTCATTTCATATCCAACACAAAACCCCATGCCAAAGGCCACACCTTATCCCCACCCCAAACAGTTATTTTCAGCCTCCAATTTACACGTCGTAACATTCTCCTTGAACAGCTATCATCGTCCTCCATCAACCATCAAACGCTAATTTTCCATCACACTCCATCAACAAAACGCCACTATCATATTTATCATATTCCAACACACTCTCTCTATTTGTACAACCTATTTAATTTCATATCCAACACAAAACCCCATGCCAAACACCACACCTTATCCCCATCCCCAACAATAATCTTTAGACTCTATCTTTAACATCGTAACCTTCTCCTTCAAACGCTAATATTCCATCACATTCTCTCTATATACAACCTATTTCATTTCATATCCAACACAAAACCCCATGCCAAAGGCCACACCTTATCCCCACCCCAAACAGTGATTTTCAGAATCCATCTTTAACGTCGTAACGTTCTCCTTCAACAGCAATCATTATCCGCCATCAACCACTAAACGCTAATATTCCATCACACTCTCTCTATAGAGCTACAACCTATTGCATTTCATATCCAACACAAAAACACATTCCAAAGGCCACACCTTATCCCCACCCCAAACAGTTATTTTCAGACTCCAATTTACACGTCGTAGCATTCTCATTCAACAGCTACCATCATCCGCCATCACCCCAAACGCTAATATACCATCACACTCCATCTACAAAACACATATCATATTCCATCACACTCTCTCTATATACAACCTATTTAATATCATATCTAACTCAAAACCCCATGCCAAAGGCCACACCTTATCCCCACCCCAAACAGTAATTTTCAGAATCCATCTTTAACGTCGTAACATTCTCCTTCAACAGCTATCATCATCCGCCATCAACCACTAAACGCTAATATTCCATCACACTCTCTCTATATACAACCTATTTAATATCATATCCAACTCAAAACCCAATGCCAAATGCCACACCTTATCCCCACCCCAAACAGTTTTATTCAGAATCCATCTTTAACGTCGTAACATTCTCCTTCAACAGCTATCATTATCCGCAATCAACCACTAAAGGCTAATATTCCATCACACTCTCTCTATATACAACCTATTGCATTTCATATCCAACACAAAACCACATTCCAAAGGCCACACCGTATCCCCACCCCAAACAGTTATTTTCAGACTCCAATATACACGTCGTAACAATCTCCTTCAACAGCTTATATCGTCCGCCATCAACCACTAAACGCTATTATACCATCACACTCCATCTACAAAACACCTATCATATTCCATCACACGCTCTCTTTAACCACCTATTTCATATCATATCCAACTCAAAACCCCATTCCAAAGGCTACACCTTATCCCCACCACAAACAGTTATTTTCAGAATCCATCTTTAACGTCGTAACATTCTCCTTCAACAGCTATCATCATCCGCCATCAACCACCAAACGCTAATTTTCCATCACACTCCATCAACAAAACACCACTATCATATTAATCATATTCCAACACACTCTCTCTATTTGTACAACCTATTTAATTTCATATCCAACACAAAACCCCATGCCAAACACCACACCTTATCACCATCCCCAACAATAATCTTTAGACTCTATCTTTAACATCGTAACCTTCTCCTTCAAACGCTAATATTCCATCACACTCTCTCTATATACAACCTATTTCATTTCATATCCAACACAAAACCCCATGCCAAAGGCCACACCTTATCCCCACCCCAAACAGTTATTTTCAGAATCCATCTTTAACGTCGTAACATTCTCCTTCAACAGCTATCATCATCCGCCATCAACCACTAAACGCTAATATTCCATCACACTCTCTCTATATACAACCTATTTAATATCATATCCAACTCAAAACCCCATGCCAAAGGCCACACCTTATCCCCACCCCCAAACAGTTATTTTCAGAATCCATCTATAACGTCGTAACATTCTCCTTCAACAGCTGTCATCATCCGCCATCAACCACTAAACGCTAATATTCCATCACACTCTCTCTATATACAACCTATTTAATATCATATCCAACTCAAAACCCCATGCCAAAGGCCACACATTATCCCCACCCCAAACAGTTATTTTCAGAATCCATCTTTAACGTCGTAACATTCTCCTTCAACAGCTATCATCATCCGCCATCAACCACTAAACGCTAATATTCCATCACACTCTCTCTATATACAACCTATTTAATATCATATCCAACTCAAAACCCCATGCCAAAGGCCACACCTTATCCCCACCCCAAACAGTTATTTTCAGAATCAATCTTTAACGTCGTAACATTCTCCTTCAACAGCTTTCAACATCCGCCATCAACCACCAAACGCTAATATTCCATCACACTCTCTCTATATACAACCTATTTCATTTCATATCCAACACAAAACCCCATGCCAAAGGCCACACCTTATCCCCACCCCCAAACAGTTATTTTCAGAATCCATCTTTAACGTCGTAACATTCTCCTTCAACAGCTATCATCATCCGCCATCAACCACTAAACGCTAATATTCCATCACACTCTCTCTATATACAACCTATTTAATATCATATCCAACACAAAACCCCATTCCAAAATCCACACCTTATCCCCACCACAAACAGTTATTTTCAGAATCCATCTTTAACGTCGTAACATTCTCCTTCAACAGCTTTCAACATCCGCCATCAACCACCAAACGCTAATATTTCATCACACTCTCTCTATATACAACCTATTTCATATCATGTCCAACTCAAAACCCCATGCCAAACGCCACTCCTTATCCGCGTCGCCAACAGTTATTTTCAGAATCAATCTTTAACGTCGTAACATTCTCTTTCAACAGCTATCATCATCCGCCATCACCCACTAAACGCTAATATTCCATCACACTCTCTCTATATACAACCTATTTCATTTCATATCCAACACAAAACCCCATGCCAAAGGCCACACCTTATCCCCACCCCAAACAGTTATTTACAGACTCCATCTTTAACGTCGTAACATTCTCATTCAACAGCTACCATCATCCTCCATCACCCACTAAACGCTAATATTCCATCACACTCTCTCTATATACAACCTATTTCATTTCATATCCAACACAAAACCCCATGCCAAAGGCCACACCTTATCCCCACCCCCAAACAGTTATTTTCAGAATCCATCTTTAACGTCGTAACATTCTCCTTCAACAGCTATCATCATCCGCCATCAACCACTAAACGCTAATATTCCATCACACTCTCTCTATATACAACCTATTTAATATCATATCCAACACAAAACCCCATTCCAAAATCCACACCTTATCCCCACCACAAACAGTTATTTTCAGAATCCATCTTTAACGTCGTAACATTCTCCTTCAACAGCTTTCAACATCCGCCATCAACCACCAAACGCTAATATTTCATCACACTCTCTCTATATACAACCTATTTCATATCATATCCAACTCAAAACCCCATGCCAAACGCCACACCTTATCCGCGTCGCCAACAGTTATTTTCAGAATCAATCTTTAACGTCGTAACATTCTCTTTCAACAGCTATCATCATCCGCCATCAACCACCAAACGCTAATATGCCATCACACTCTCTCTATATACAACCTATTTAATATCATATCCATCTCAAAACCCCATGCCAAAGGCAACACCTTATCCCCACCCCAAACAGTTATTTTCAGAATCCATCTTTAACGTCGTAACATTCTCCTTCTACAGCTATCATCATCCGCCATCAGTAGGTATTGGGGTGGTTGGGCATGGGAATTCGGTGCTAGAAAGAGACAGAAAATGTGCGAGAGAGATAGAGTGAGATGGCTGTGGCTGGGTGTGTGGCTATGCGTAGGTGGTAGGTAATTGATTAGGTGTGGGGCTAGGGTGTGAGTTGGTTGGTTGGGTGCGCAGGTGGTGGTTTTTGAGTTGGTTGGCTGGGTGCGTAAGGTCAATGGACAGGATTTTTTGTTTGGCTGTGAGTTGGTTGGTTGGGCATGTGCGTAGGCGTCAGGTAGTGGTTTTTGAGATGGTGTGCTAGTTTGTGCAGGGTCAGGTAGTGGATGGTTTTTTTTTTGTGTTGCTTTGTTTGCTAGCTGGTAGACTGGTGTTGCTTTGTTTGCTAGTGCTGGAGAGGGGGTGAATGATGATTTAATTTAATATAAAAGAAGATGGTTTGGTGAGTTGTATGTTATAGATTATGCAATGTTCTATGAGAGTAGGACGAATGAGAGAAGAAGAGTTTACACTATAAGAAACGATAAAGTTCAGGTTTACACGGGGAAAATTTTTGCATAACTTATTGTCGATTTGTGGGAGAAGGAATAATGTTTTGGTGTGAGAGATTAAGGGAGGGTGAAAACCTGTGTACTTGTGAAGTTGGTTGGACACAAATAAAAGTCTCGGATGTAATGATGAAAAGATCGACTTGTGAACTCCATGCTACACCTGAAGATGGGTCATCTTGTTTGATTTTTCGTTTGAAAAATGGAGAATGTATAAGTTCTATTGCAAACCTAGCAATAAATCTTCAAGCCTTTCAACATGTTAAACTGCAGGTGTTCGGTGGTGATATAATAATGTATGGTGAGGTTATACAGAACTCAAAAGCTAGAAGAAAAAATAATTATTTCCCGGCTGATTGTCCGTTTGGTGATGTTGAAACATTAAAATTGAGAGCATCAGAGAAAATAAAAAGCCGTGCCGTAAGAGATACTGATTTAGAATTGAAGGTCGATAGTTCAGGGATTACGTCACCAGATCAATCTGCTGATAAGTTTGTATAAGTACGCTTTATAATTCACACTCTGTATTACACATTTCCAAGTTTAAATGTGCTAGTTTATGCCTCATTTGTTTTATTACAATACTTTATTTCAAAGGAAGAGGAGGTGTTGAAAAACTAAGGAAAATGCATTCAGTTCTATGGATTATAACCCTGTTTCCATTATTTCTTAATGGTCTACCGCTTAATGTTGACCTAAAAAATGTGAATAATGCTGACAACGTAACATTTGATCTGAATTTACCCAACAATGATACAGTACAAATTGACTTATCTTTTCGTTTATTGACTGTTTCGCCACGTAACAACAACAACAACAACAATGTCAGTTCAGCACCAACATTGAATGATGACATCATAACACCAACAACTGAAAGAATTAATGAGAAGAAGTATGTTTCTGTAAAGGAGGCCATAGAAGGATTTAGGCAAGATTTAATAAAAAAAGAGAGTGAAATATCCGGGATAATTGAGAGCAAAGATATTTTTTATAGACACTTTAAGTTAGAATTTGACGAAAATAAAGAACTAACTATCCGCTGTACCTATGATAGTAACTATAAACAACGCAGCCTGGATATATCCTGTTTCGAGTATCGCGAATTTTCAGAGGAAAGAATTCTGAGCAATGGAGAAGTTGAATTCGTGGCTAAGGGAGAATTAAACAATGAAGACAATGTACAAATAGTGAATCTTAAATCGATGAGACAAACCTATAAAATGAATATTAATTAAAGTGGTGAAATAAAACATTTTTTTTTTTACAACATTTGTTTTTTATTTATCCAAGAATTATGGGCATTGGAGAAACCAAGCCATTTAACATAAACGTTTACGCCTTTTGTTTGCAGCACTCTCTCCACAAGGAATGTAGTGGGAAATTTAGATTTTTGTAATTCTTCTTCGTAAAAACTTCCGCTTACAGGTTGATCTTGATAGTCTTCTAATAAATACGTGATTGGTCTTGTTGGATTTACTTTTCGTACTTTAAATATTTCCGTTGTCCAGTTTGGGGTGTAGCCTTTTTCAAAAACATGTTTAAACTTGCTGATGCGCACATTATCACCAACTTTAAATTTTCATTTCAGAACAACTTTTATATGTTTGTAAACGGTTGATAGTAATTCTTTTTCATTTGTCTTATTCACATCAACAGGGCGTCTTTTTATTGTTCTATGTGTAGAGTGGTTGTATGTCTTTACTATATCACTCAAAATAGGTATCCATTTGTAATTACCATTAAAGCTGAATTCTTTCCACATCTTCTCCTTAAGGGTGCGATTAAAACGTTCAACAATTGATGCTTTTAATATACTATAGCTTGAGTAGTGGTTAATTTTGTATTGTGCCATTAAATCCTTAAAGTTTCTATTGAAAAACTCTTTACCATCATCGGTTTGTAGATTTGCTGGTTTTCGATGCGAGCTGCCAAAAATAGATTTCATAGCCTGTATAATAGAAGACGAGGACTTGCTTTGTAGGGGAATTGCCCATGCGTATTTTGAAAATGTATCAATCACAGTCATGATATATATATAACCATTGTTCTGCTTACTATGAGGTAACATCTCAACGAGATCTGCCTGCCATAAATCATCAAATCCTTTGATGATAACCCGCCGACGATTGAAATTTCTCCGCGCAGGTTTGTGTAGCTCCTCAACAACATTTCTCTTACTCATATTGTAATAGAATGAATAAAAAACGAAAGAAAGTTACATTAAAATAGTATTTTATTTTTCTAATCTTTTATATAATGACATTAAATTCTTAATTCTAATCAATTTGCTTTCAACCATATAACATGCGCAAGTATCTGGTCCTTCTTGACATAGATTTGTAGACCAAGGACAGTTGATAAAATGACATCCATGAACAGAAGTGGTGGAAGATACGTTATCAAAATTCCTTAGAAAATTAATACAATCTATCATTTCACTGTAATGCTCGTCCAGAAGAACATGTTGATTTGTTTTTAGAAACTTTAAAATCTCATCGAAGATTGTAGAAGTATTTATTCCAGACATGTTTTCAAGTCAGATTTCCAGTGTGTACTAAACAGACGAGTTTAGATACTATGGTATATTTATACCTCTCGAGGATATACTTTCCATTCTTATTGACCAAGTCTTAAAATCAGTGGTGATCGTAAAGTTTTATGGAATACAGTTACTTCCTTGACGATAAATTCGTTATTCGGTCCTCGAAATCCCTGAACACAACAGTGTATGATTCTAAAGTTTTATCCATTTTTTCTAGTTTATCGTCGATATTGCGTAGTTTTAAAGACTCATCACTTATGGTTGCAGTGATAGCATTAAAATTGTTACCTACGTACTGGCGATGATTGTTTAAGACTTTATCTTGAGCGGATACTTTGTTATCTACGTATTCCTTATTGGTAGCTTGATGAGGTAAAGTAGGAACACCTACATTGCTTAGACATTTTCCATCAATGTTAAAATCTCCACTTGGTAATAGTTTAAAACCTCCACCTGGAGGTCCTTGAGGACCAATTGCTGATCTAGGGAAGCGACGGGAACTCCTTCCGAACTTGTCAACACTCATTTTGTTAGGGCTGTTGTATTTTCAAAATGGGCTGTTGTATTTTCAAATGGGCTGTTGTATTTTCAAAACGGGCTGTTGCACTTTCAAAAGGGGGTTGTTGCAGTTCCAAGTAGAGCGGTAACGGTTTAGGGTCTATTCATTTAGACGGATGTTTGACGACTGAGCAGTGCAATTGCTTCAAATGATTTCTTATACCTTCCTTTATCAATACTTGAATCCTTATCAATAACCAGGAATCCATATGTATCTTTCCAACATGATGAGCACAAGTTTCGGAATTGATTAAATGTCATATCAGAATTTACATGGTCATTATATATATGTTTTAGATTAAGTTCGTCTTGCTTGAAAAGAATCAAATAATTCGCATTATCTCGAATCAGGTGCTTCGGAATATGAGTATATGACTGACACAGGTAGAAGCTATCCACCTTGTTATGGCGGCCCATACAAAAATAGTCCCGTATATTATTTTGCTTGTCACATGCTACATCGTCAAATATAAATATGGAATTTGGTTTTGCTTCAGAGGGTGGTATAATTTCGCTATTATTTGAAAACGCATTATATTCCATGCCCTTGATGGACTTTATTAGTCTTCTCAAATATGAATATTTCGGTTGATGTAGAGACTTTGAATAAATGTAAACGTTTTCAAATTTTAATCCATTAGAGTCGAGGAGAATACTTAACAGGACATTTGTTTTTCCACAGTTTGATGGGCCTACAATTATCCCCCGTATACTATTGGGAAATAATGATCCATGTTTCCTTTTCTCTTTGGTTTTACTATCGAAATTCTGTACCTTTATGATGTCTGCTTGCTTTATAATCTTCATTTTACTAAATGAAGACAAATAGTATAAAACGGGTTGTTTTATAGTAAATTATTTCATAACCACTCAGCACGCAGAGATATAAAAATGATAGATTTTCAAGTTCATCCTCTCAGTCGAAAACATCCATTCCAAGGGTACGGACTAGTAAATTCCTTAATCAATAAACTACCTTTTGAACTGCATCTACCTTCATATAATTTTTGTGGTCCTGGAACTAAATTAAAAGAACGTCTTGCTAGAGGAGATCGTGGAATTAATCAACTGGATGAAGCTTGCCGTGAGCACGATATTGCATATTCAAATAATAAAAACCTGAGTGACCGACATATTGCTGACAAAATTTTAGCTGAGGAAGCCTGGCAAAGAGTAAGGGCTAAAGATTCATCACTATCTGAAAGAGTAAATAGTCTATTGGTCACGAGTACGATGAAGGCTAAAACTAAGCTCGGTATGGGTGTACGCACGAAAAAAGCAAAGCGAAATAAAAAAGTCGATTTATTCAAGAAGGCAGTTAAGGAAGCAAAAATTGCTATACGTGAGCCAAAAACCGGAGATCCAAATGAGATTGCACTAATCGCCTTAAAAGCTGCGAAAAATGTCTTAAGGAATAAACAGAGGAAAAATATTCTAGAACCTCGAGTAATACCTTTACCAAAAATTGGGGGTTTCCTACCTCTCTTACCCATCTTTGCCGGTTTGTCAGCGCTTGGATCTCTATCTGGAGGGGCTGCTGCAATAGCAAAATCAATAAGAGATACAAAAATTGCCAGGGAACAATTAGAAGAAAATAAACGCCACAATCAGTCTATGGAGGCAGTGAAAATTAATCATGGCAAGGGACTTTATCTACAGACGTATAAAAAAGGCTTTGGTCTTTTCCTTAAATCTCAAGATTCAAAAAACTAATAAAATCGCTACCTAATCACCCTCTCACCAATATCGATATAGCAGCTTTCGGAAAAATGAATATACCCCATTTTCGTGGTGTTTATATGAGAGATGTATTACCAGCAAAACCGTTTAGCAGAGAATGTGGAATAATTAATTTGGACAATGAAAGCGGTCCAGGTACTCATTGGGTAGCATACATCAAAAATCGAGAAAATGTAAAATATTTTGATAGTTTTGGTAATCTGAGGCCACCTTTAGAAGTTGTCAAATATTTGGGTGGAAACATGATTTATAATTACAACAACTGTCAAAATTTTGATACGTATATATGTGGCCATTTATGTTTAAAATTTTTATTAGATCAAATAAATAACTGAACAAAATCAAATTGTGTTTCATTTCCTTTCAACAGTAATGTCGTTAACACTCACGCTAAGCGGTAACCAGTCAACTCTAACTGCAGAGTATTTCTCTCCCATCATTCTAAATTCTGATTACGTATGTGGGTTGGTTGACTTCCAGACCTACAATTCTATACCTAATGTAGATCAGTTTAATAATTTATTTCATTTTGGTACTGATGTAATAGCACTACCTACTGGTTCCTACGAGATTGAAGATATAAATAACTGGATACAGGAGAATATCAAAATACATAATAAGAAGGACCCTAATAAAATATCAATTCATGTAAAGCCAAATAATAATACGTTGAAATGTGAAATTTATACCAACATAGAGATTGATTTCTCTCGGCCACACTCTATTGGAACACTTTTAGGTTTCAGTAGGAGAAAACTAGAGGCAAACAAGGCACACGAATCGGATCTTTATGTTGACATCAATAGGGTGAACATTATCCGGATAGAATGTAATTTAATCGATGGAACATATATCAATAATCAATCAGCACATATACTACATGAGTTCTCGGTGAATGTTAGCCCTGGTTCCTCAAAACGTCATCTATTTACCGGTGAACGCCAAGAGGATAAGTTCTATAACCCTGAATCTCTTTGATCAGGACGGTAATCCTATAAACTTTAGAGGTGAAACTATAACAGTTCGACTGCATCTCAAACCTAAATAATGATAATATACGACTCTTATAAAAGAATCGAAAGTACTATTAATCCAATCAATATACCTTCGACACCTGGACGGAGAACATCGCAACATCTTACCATACAAAATCAACAATTTCTATTGTCACAGGGGTACAGATTGAAGAAGTAAGACATGCTAAATATTTTTGAAGAACCAAGACTTGAGGAGAGTATCTCAAGATACGAATATCACACTTACTCGCCATACTTGAACAATTTCGATAAAAATGACATTATTCACATTTGTGTGCAACATCAAAATCTTAATATACTACCTTCAGAAAGTTATATTTATATTGAAGGAATTCTATCAAAAAGTGATGGAAAATCGGTCAGCAAAACAAAACTCGTAAATAATACTGCTGCATTCTTATTTGATGAAATTCGCTATGAACTGAACGGAATAGAAGTCGACAGCAATAGAAATGTTGGCATCACATCCACAATTAAAAACTACATTTCTTTAAATAAAAACGAAAGTGAAATGCTGTATAACGGAGGCTGGTCTCCCGACTCTCACATAAGTGTTAATGGGTTCCATTTTAATTTCTGTCTACCGTTAAATAAACTATTAGGTTTTGCTGAGGATTTCAAGAAAATTATTCCTAATGCTCGACATGACTTAATTTTAACACGTTCTCGCACAGATGACAACTCTCTAATAACCGATGAAGATGAGAAAGTAAAGATAAGTTTGCTTAAGGTTCAATGGAAAATACCTCATGTCAATTTAGCTGATTCCGTTAAACTAAATCTATACAAATCTATAAAAGATGGTGAGTCGATGAAGATTGCATTCCGAAATTGGGATCTGTATGAATATCCATCATTACCTGCCAACACCACTCATCACGTTTGGAATGTTAAGATAACTTCACAAATGGAAAAACCTAGATACATCATTTTTGCATTACAAACCAACAAACGAAATAATCTTAAAGAGGATTCAACCTGTTTTGATCATTGTAATATTACAAATCTGAAGGCGTATTTGAACTCGGATGTTTATCCATATGAGGATTTGAATTTGTCATTTGACAAAAATAACATTAGCATACTATACAACATGTATGTAGAGTTTCAGAAAACCTACTATAATCGAATGTTTGCTGAACCCTTGCTAACACGAAGTGAATTCAAGTCGCGAGCTACTATTTATGTAATAGACTGCAGACATCAGAATGAAATGCTGAAAACTGGACCAGTTGACATTCGTCTGGAAATTAAATCATCCAAACCAATATCAGAGAATACATCCGCATACTGCTTGATTCTCCATGACCGTATCATCAATTATAATCCTCTAAATCAAATGGTTTCTCGTGTTGTATAGTCAGTTGGATATAAGCAGTCATCAAAGAAACAACAATGTCTTTCATTATTGATGTTCAGGGATTTCGAGGACCGAATAATGAATTTATCGTCAAGGAAGTAGCTGTACTACATAATAATAGCCATCATCATCATTTCATTTTGAAACCTCCGTTTAAATTTAACCAATTATCATCACCGCTAAGAAAGCAGGCAAAATGGCTCTATCTTAATCATCATGGCCTAACCTGGGATGGAGGATTTACTGAATTTCACAAAGTAAAGCAATATCTTCAAAGAGAAATCAAGCATACATCCGTCTATACTAAAGGAAATGAGAAAGCACAATGGTTGAGAGGACTCTTTGACGAAAATGTTGTGATCATCAATGTGGAAGACATGGCCTGTCCCAATATGGATGAATTAAAACGGACATATCCCAATGAAATGAAATGCATGTTACATAGCAAATGTTGCGCCCTGCAGAATGTCTTTTTGATAAATAGATTTTTATATGATAATAAAGAAAACAACATTTCCATCTTGTGATTTATTTTATTACAAAATAAAATTATTTTTTTTAAAAGAGTCTGACTTATTTCTGTCTTTTATAGCCGTATGGTAGGGAGCTATGATCATCAAGAAATCTCCTCTTCTCCGCCCGGGGTTTGTATGTTTTGATCTCGGCAACAGTGATAATTTCGTGTTCTCGTGTTCGGCGTATGTTTTTTGATAAAATTTGTATATCCTCAGCGTTTTCAGCATTAAGTACTGATTCCTTAATAGACTCAAAATTTACCTTCTTTGCTGCTGAGTAATTCAGATTTATCCCTTTGACTTTGCATACAATTTTTTCACTGCCGTCTTTTGGACTATAGACTTTGTAAGCGTAATTTTTTGGACCGCCGCTTACAAATTAATTAACACATCCGTTATAAATTCCTATCTCGGCCCTCCTATAGATTCCCCTTCACATATGTCTCCCTATATATTCTTAACCATAAAATAAAGCTACAAGATCAATATATTCTTGACCATTAAATGAAGCTACAAGATCAGTATATTCTTGACTGTAAAATAAAGCTAACCCTTAAAATTAAAATATTACATAAGTTATAAATTCCTATCTCAGCCCTCCTATTAGAATGCATTCACATCAATTATAGATTTAATTCACATGTGTCTCCCCTATATATTCTTAACCACAAAATAAAGCTACAAGATCATAACCCTTGCTGTAATTAAAATTAACATGTTACTTCAGTTATAAATTCCTATCTCGACCCTCCTATTAGAATGCAACCACATCAATTATAGATTCCATTCACTGGGGTCTCATACTTATATTCTTAAACAATAGGGTAGGAATGACCTTAGAAATCAGCTAACCTCTTGGACACCTGGGAATAAAAAACCAATAGAATAGTTTTGAGACAGAAATGTCAGCCTTTTTGTACTTCTTATCGTTAGTCCATGGGTTCCCTACTACCTCGTATAATAATTCTTCATATAAATAGAAAGTTCTGATTAAATGAAATCAGTTCACAACAATCACAGATATCATCAGGAACAAAATGCTGGCTGCTGAAGTGTTAACCTATATCACCAATTTCGAGGAACATTGCTGGGATTACACAGAACTATTGGAGCTGTTAAAAACTTCATTACATGAATACAGGAGGACAAACTCAATACCCCTACTGCTGAGCATGGGTTATATGATGATAGCATTAGATTTGATGGCAAACGCCAATCATTTTTACGATTTACCGGCTATACCGCCAGTATTCAAACTACTTTGTGTACTTTATAAATAAAATAAACAAAATAAGAAAATATGTTTTATTTCATCTTTTATAGATTTAAGATTCACTATTTCCACGTTGTAAATTATTTTGTAAAATGAAAAACCAATCCACTCAGGTGTAGCATGGAGTTCACAAACCGATCTTTTCATCATTACATCCGAGACTTTTATTTGTGTCCAACCAACTTCACAAGTACACAGGTTTTCACCCTCCCTTAACCTCTCACACCAAAACATTATTCCTTCTCCCACAAATCGACAATAAGTTATGCAAAAATTTTCCCCGTGTAAACCTGAACTTTATCGTTTCTTATAGTGTAAACTCTTCTTCTCTCATTCGTCCTACTCTCATAGAACATTGCATAATCTATAACATACAACTCACCAAACCATCTTCTTTTATATTAAATTAAATCATCATTCACCCCCTCTCCAGCACTAGCAAACAAAGCAACACCAGTCTAAAAGCTAGCAAACAAAGCAACACAAAAAAAAAAACCATCCACTACCTGACCCTGCACAAACTAGCACACCATCTCAAAAACCACTACCTGACCCCTACGCACATGCCCAACCAACCAACTCACAGCCAAACAAAAAATCCTTTCCATTGACCTTACGCACCCAGCCAACCAACTCAAAAACCACCACCTGCGCACCCAACCAACCAACTCACACCCTAGCCACACACCTAATCAATTACCTACCACCTACGCATAGCCACACACCCAGCCACAGCCATCTCACTCTATCTCTCTCGCACATTTTCTGTCTCTTTCTAGCACCGAATTCCCATGCCCAACCACCCCAATACCTACTGCCATCAACCACTAAACGCTAATATTCCATCACACTCTCTCTATATACAACCTATTTCATTTCATATCCAACACAAAACCCCATGCCAAAGGCCACACCTTATCCCCACCCCAAACAGTTATTTTCAGACTCCATCTTTAACGTCGTAACATTCTCATTCAACAGCTACCATCATCCGCTATCACCCCAAACGATAATATACCATCCCACTCCATCTACAAAACACCTATCATATTCCATCACACTCTCTCTATATACAACCTATTTGATTTCATATGCAAAACAAAACCCCACTCAATTCTTTTTCTTCCATACAAACCTTCCAAACTCAAAACAGTTTTTTCAGATTACATTTCCGTGAATAGATCACGCCCCTTTCTAAGTGTTATCGCACACCAGGATACGATTATACGATTGCGATAGCGATCTACACTTGTTTCAGAATAATAAATATTTTTATAAAAATAAACAGAGAATGTTGTTGTTTTGAAGTGAATACCTTGCGTGCGCCCAAAAATTATCCTTAAAAATTAAATTTAGGTATATCAAAAGATCCTTAAAATTTGTCAAAAAGAATTTCGTTTCAAAAGGCCTTAGAATGACCGGGCGAATTGCTGATGTCAAACATTTTGCCCTGAGGTCCTTTTAACATCAAAAAAGGATATTGCTCCCAAAATGACCTTCAAACCAAAATGTTTTTTCTTTATTTATAATTGAAAATATAACCCGAAATTATTAAAAAGGACATTTTATCAATATTTTGTATTATAAAAAATGTTCATACACATTTCACATTTTACCCTGATCAATAAAACCTACTCACCAAAATCGTCGTACTTGCATACCCATCCATCCAACAATCAAGGACATTTTACCAGTAATATGTATTAAAAAAATATTTTCATACGATAACACCCCACCAAAATCGTCCTTCTGTACACACTCTCCCTAGTACTTATTCATCCTTCGACCACCAAACGATAATACACCATCTACTAAACACCTATCATATTCCAAATATTCAATCACACTGTCTCTATATAGAACCTATTTCATCCCCAACACAAAACGCCACTCCTTATCCCCATCCCAAACAGTTATTTTCAGACTCCAATATACCCGTCCTAGCATTCTCCTTGAACAGCTATCATCGTCCTCCATCAACCACCAAACGCTAATTTTCCATCACACTCCATCTACAAAACACCTATCATATTTATCATATTCCAACACACTCTCTCTATTTGTACAATCTATTTAATTTCATATCCAACACAAAACCCCATGCCAAACACCACACCTTATCCCCATCCCCAACAATAATCTTTAGACTCTATCTTTAACATCGTAACCTTCTCCTTCAAACGCTAATATTCCATCACACTCTCTCTATATTCAACCTATTGCATTTCATATCCAACACAAAACCCCATTCCAAAGTCCACACCTTATCCCCACCACAAACAGTTATTTTCAGAATCCATCTTTAACGTCGTAACATTCTCCTTCAACAGCTATCATCATCCGCCATCAACCACTAAACGCTAATATTTCATCACACTCTCTCTATATACAACCTATTTCATATCATATCCAACTCAAAACCCCATGCCAAACGCCACACCTTATCCCCATCGCCAACAGTTATTTTCAGAATCAATCTTTAACGTCGTAACATTCTCTTTCAACAGCTATCATCATCCGCCATCAACCACTAAACGCTAATATTCCATCACACTCTCTCTATATTCAACCTATTGCATTTCATATCCAACACAAAACCACATTCCAAAGGCCACACCGTATCCCCACCCCAAACAGTTATTTTCAGACTCCAATATACACGTCGTAACAATCTCCTTCAACAGCTTATATCGTCCGCCATCAACCACTAAACGCTAATATACCATCACACTCCATCTACAAAACACCTATCATATTCCATCACACGCTCTCTATAACCACCTATTTCATATCATATCCAACTCAAAACCCCATTCCAAAGGCCACACCTTATCCCCACCACAAACAGTTATTTTCAGAATCCATCTTTAACGTCGTAACATTCTCCTTCAACAGCTATCATCATCCGCCATCAACCACTAAACGCTAAAATTTCATCACACTCTCTCTATATACAACCTATTTCATTTCATATCCAACACAAAACCCCATGCCAAAGGCCACACCTTATCCCCACCCCAAACAGTTATTTTCAGACTCCAATTTACACGTCGTAACATTCTCCTTGAACAGCTATCATCGTCCTCCATCAACCACCAAACGCTAATTTTCCATCACACTCCATCAACAAAACACCACTATCATATTTATCATATTCCAACACACTCTCTCTATTTGTACAACCTATTTAATTTCATATCCAACACAAAACCCCATGCCAAACACCACACCTTATCACCATCCCCAACAATAATCTTTAGACTCTATCTTTAACATCGTAACCTTCTCCTTCAAACGCTAATATTCCATCACACTCTCTCTATATACAACCTATTTCATTTCATATCCAACACAAAACCCCATGCCAAAGGCCACACCTTATCCCCACCCCAAACAGTTATTTTCAGAATCCATCTTTAACGTCGTAACATTCTCCTTCAACAGCTATCATCATCCGCCATCAACCACTAAACGCTAATATTCCATCACACTCTCTCTATATACAACCTATTTAATATCATATCCAACTCAAAACCCCATGCCAAAGGCCACACCTTATCCCCACCCCCAAACAGTTATTTTCAGAATCCATTTTTAACGTCGTAACATTCTCCTTCAACAGCTATCATCATCCGCCATCAACCACTAAACGCTAATATTCCATCACACTCTCTCTATATACAACCTATTTAATATCATATCCAACTCAAAACCCCATGCCAAAGGCCACACCTTATCCCGACCCCAAACAGTTATTTTCAGAATCCATCTTTAACGTCGTAACATTCTCCTTCAACAGCTATCATCATCCGCCATCAACCACTGAACGCTAATATTCCATCACACTCTCTCTATATACAACCTATTTAATATCATATCCAACTCAAAACCCCATGCCAAAGGCCACACCTTATCCCCACCCCAAACAGTTATTATCAGAATCCATCTTTAACGTCGTAACATTCTCCTTCAACAGCTATCATCATCCGCAATCAACCACTAAACGCTAATATTCCATCACACTCTCTCTATATACAATCTATTTCATTTCATATCCAACACAAAACCCCATGCCAAAGGCCACACCTTATCCCCACCCCAAACAGTTATTTTCACACTCCATCTTTAACGTCGTAACATTCTCATTCAACAGCTACCATCATCCTCCATCACCCACTAAACGCTAATAATCCATCACACTCTCTCTATATACAACCTATTTAATATCATATCCAACACAAAACCCCATTCCAAAATCCACACCTTATCCCCACCACAAACAGTTATTTTCAGAATCCATCTTTAACGTCGTAACATTCTCCTTCAACAGCTATCATCATCCGCCATCAACCACTAAACGCTAATATTCCATCTCACTCTCTCTATATACAACCTATTTCATTTCATATCCAACACAAAACCCCATGCCAAAGGCCACACCTTATCCCCACCCCCAAACAGTTATTTTCAGAATCCATCTTTAACGTCGTAACATTCTCCTTCAACAGCTATCATCATCCGCCATCAACCACTAAACGCTAATATTCCATCACACTCTCTCTATATACCTACAACCTATTTAATATCATATCCAACACAAAACCCCATTCCAAAATCCACACCTTATCCCCACCACAAACAGTTATTTTAGAATCCATCTTTAACGTCGTAACATTCTCCTTCAACAGCTATCAACATCCGCCTTCAACCACCAAACGCTAATATTTCATAACACTCTCTCTATATACAACCTATTTCATATCATATCCAACTCAAAACCCCATGCCAAACGCCACACCTTATCCGCGTCGCCAACAGTTATTTTCAGAATCAATCTTTAACGTCGTAACATTCTCTTTCAACAGCTATCATCATCCGCCATCAACCACCAAACGCTAATATGCTATCACACTCTCTCTATATACAACCTATTTAATATCATATACATCTCAAAACCCCATGCCAAAGGCCACACCTTATCCCCACCCCAAACAGTTATTTTCAGAATCCATCTTTAACGTCGTAACATTCTCCTTCAACAGCTATCATAATCCGCCATCAACCACTAAACGCTAATATTCCATCACACTCTCTCTATATACAACCTATTTCATTTCATATCCAACATAAAACCCCATGCCAAAGGCCACACCTTATCCCCACCCCAAACAGTTATCGCTAATATACAATCACACTCCATCTACAAAACAACTATCATATTCCATCACACTCTCTCTATATACAACCTATTTGATTTGATATGCAACACAAAACCCCACTCAATTCTTTTTCTTCCATACAAACCTTCCAAACTCAAAACAGTATTTTCAGATTACATTTCCGTGAATAGATCACGCCCCTTTCTAAGGGTTATCGCACATCAGGATACGATTATACGATTGCGATAGCGATCTACACTTGTTTCAGAATAATAAATATTTTTATAAAAATAAACAGAGAATGTTGTTGTTTTGAAGTGAATACCTTGCGTGCGCCCAAAAATTATCCTTAAAAATTATATTTAGGTATATCAAAAGATCCTTAAAATTTGTCAAAAAGAATTTCGTTTCAAAAGGCCTTAGAATGACCGGGCGAATTGCTGATGTCAAACATTTTGCCCTGAGGTCCTTTTAACATCAAAAAAGGATATTGCTCCCAAAATGTCCTTCAAACCAAAATGTTTTTTCTTTATTTATAATTGAAAATATAACCCGAAATTATTAAAAAGGACATTTTATCAATATTTTGTATTATAAAAAATGTTCATACACATTTCACATTTTACCCTGATCAATAAAACCTACTCACCAAAATCGTCGTACTTGCATACCCATCCATCCAACAATCAAGGACATTTTACCAGTAATATGTATTAAAAAAATATTTTCATACGATAACACCCCACCAAAATCGTCCTTCTGTACACACTCTCCCTAGTACTTATTCATCCTTCGACCGCCAAACGATAATACACCATCTACTAAACACCTATCATATTCCAAATATTCAATCACACTGTCTCTATATAGAACCTATTTCATCCCCAACACAAAACGCCACTCCTTATCCCCATCCCAAACAGTTATTTTCAGACTCCAATATACCCGTCGTAACATTCTCCTTGAACAGCTATCATCGTCCTCCATCAACCACCAAACGCTAATTTTCCATCACACTCCATCTACAAAACACCTATCATATTTATCATATTCCAACACACTCTCTCTATTTGTACAATCTATTTAATTTCATATCCAACACAAAACCCCATGCCAAACACCACACCTTATCCCCATCCCCAACAATAATCTTTAGACTCTATCTTTAACATCGTAACCTTCTCCTTCAAACGCTAATATTCCATCACACTCTCTCTATATTCAACCTATTGCATTTCATATCCAACACAAAACCCCATTCCAAAGTCCACACCTTATCCCCACCACAAACAGTTATTTTCAGAATCCATCTTTAACGTCGTAACATTCTCCTTCAACAGCTATCATCATCCGCCATCAACCACTAAACGCTAATATTTCATCACACTCTCTCTATATACAACCTATTTCATATCATATCCAACTCAAAACCCCATGCCAAACGCCACACCTTATCCCCATCGCCAACAGTTATTTTCAGAATCAATCTTTAACGTCGTAACATTCTCTTTCAACAGCTATCATCATCCGCCATCAACCACTAAACGCTAATATTCCATCACACTCTCTCTATATACAACCTATTTAATATCATATCCAACTCAAAACCTCATGCCAAAGGCCACACCTTATCCCCACCCCAAACAGTTATTTTCTGAATCAATCTTTAACGTCGTAACATTCTCCTTCAACAGCTATCATCATCCGCCATCAACCACTAAACGCTAATATTCCATCACACTCTCTCTATATACAACCTATTTCATTTCATATCCAACACAAAACCCCATGCCAAAGGCCACACCTTATCCCCACCCCAAACAGTAATTTTCAGACTCCATCTTTAACGTCGTAACATTCTCATTGAACATTCGCCATCTCCCCAAACGATAATATACCATCCCACTCCATCTACAAAACACCTATCATATTCCATCACACTCTCTCTATATACAACCTATTTGATTTCATATGCAAAACAAAACCCCACTCAATTCGTTTTCTTCCATACAAACCTTCCAAACTCAAAACAGTTTTTTCAGATTACATTTCCGTGAATAGATCACGCCCCTTTCTAAGGGTTATCGCACACCAGGATACGATTATACGATTGCGATAGCGATCTACACTTGTTTCAGAATAATAAATATTTTTATAAAAATAAACAGAGAATGTTGTTGTTTTGAAGTGAATACCTTGCGTGAGCCCAAAAATTATCCTTAAAAATTAAATTTAGGTATATCAAAAGATCCTTAAAATTTGTGAAAAAGAATTTCGTTTCAAAAGGCCTTAGAATGACCGGGCGAATTGCTGATGTCAAACATTTTGCCCTGAGGTCCTTTTAACATTCAAAAAAGGATATTGCTCCCAAAATGTCCTTCAAACCAAAATGTTTTTTCTTTATTTATAATTGAAAATATAACCCGAAATTATTAAAAGGACATTTTATCAATATTTTGTATTATAAAAAATGTTCATACACATTTCACATTTTACCCTGATCAATAAAACCTACTCACCAAAATCGTCGTACTTGCATACCCATCCATCCAACAATCAAGGACATTTTACCAGTAATATGTATTAAAAAAATATTTTCATACGATAACACCCCACCAAAATCGTCCTTCTGTACACACTCTCCCTAGTACTTATTCATCCTTCGACCACCAAACGATAATACACCATCTACTAAACACCTATCATATTCCAAATATTCAATCACACTGTCTCTATATAGAACCTATTTCATCCCCAACACAAAACGCCACTCCTTATCCCCATCCCAAACAGTTATTTTCAGACTCCAATATACCCGTCGTAACATTCTCCTTGAACAGCTATCATCGTCCTCCATCAACCACCAAACGCTAATTTTCCATCACACTCCATCTACAAAACACCTATCATATTTATCATATTCCAACACACTCTCTCTATTTGTACAATCTATTTAATTTCATATCCAACACAAAACCCCATGCCAAACACCACACCTTATCCCCATCCCCAACAATAATCTTTAGACTCTATCTTTAACATCGTAACCTTCTCCTTCAAACGCTAATATTCCATCACACTCTCTCTATATTCAACCTATTGCATTTCATATCCAACACAAAACCCCATTCCAAAGTCCACACCTTATCCCCAACACAAACAGTTATTTTCAGAATCCATCTTTAACGTCGTAACATTCTCCTTCAACAGCTATCATCATCCGCCATGAACCACTAAACGCTAATATTTCATCACACTCTCTCTATATACAACCTATTTCATATCATATCCAACTCAAAACCTCATGCCAAACGCCACACCTTATCCCCATCGCCAACAGTTATTTTCAGAATCAATCTTTAACGTCGTAACATTCTCTTTCAACAGCTATCATCATCCGCCATCAACCACCAAACGCTAATATTCCATCACACTCTCTCTATTGTAACGAACGGCCTGCATATGCCTATGCCCTCACCGCAATAAATGTGCATTTATGCCTACGCATGCAGGCAAAAATGTATAAGTGACCAAACTAATCTTCGGTCAGATAGAACTCGACCTATCCGGTACTATCACCCATACTGGTAAGGCCTATGTCCTAGGTGGTATGACAAGTGCGGGCACAAGTGTCTGCAGCCAAACCCTTCCACTAACCTTATCCACCCTTATGACCCAAGGTCACAGGACCCTTGAGGCAGTCCGGGCAGAGTAGTAGAAGGGGTGTCCAGGCCTCCTGTGGCTCAGGCATGAAAGCTCCTCCACGCGCTAGCTCGACGGTGGGCGGGGATCTTGCCACAGGCCCTAGACTGGGGTTACATTCTATTTTTACATGCCTGAATATCTCCAGAATAATCGCGAAAAAAAAGGTCTTATACACGTCACGTAACCAACTACTTCCCTAACAATGCTAATTGCGAGGCCCGAGTTTTGTATAATTCACTGTTTGTTCCAAAGCGGGAAGAGAGGGAGAGAAATTAAGATGTTGGAACTCTCCACGAGCTGGCCCACCCCAAACTAAACCGAAGTTCAGTAACCATGGCCGTCGACACGCTCATTTTACAACGACCCCTAACGAACAAGAATTTGAACCTCCTATGGGGGCTAAATTCTTCTGATCTTACTCTTCTTCATCACCTCTAAATTATCCGTCCTTTATGTCGTCCAACACATCCTCTCCTAAAGCTTAATCCCTAAACATATTTACCATTCTTTCAATCATAAACAAAATATGACAACACGACAACTGCGTAAAACACTAACTCCAAAGAAGTCGAATTTATGCAAACAAAAATAACGATTATCCTTTTCAACTTCAAACTATAAATCGTTTATTAAAATCTAAAATCAACGCAATGACATTCGAATTCATAATTACTATACCAACTATATAAGAAAGTTAAGGTTCTTATGACTTTCATGTGAAACAAAATTGATTTCTTAACAAATATAAAAAAAAACTCTACAAAGCTTTCAGTATGTTCAACATTTACTTGGTATTACTTCGTTATAGCTTTCTTTCAATTCTTTTCTTTTACGTTCTTACTATTTATTTTCTTTCGCTTTCTTTCACTTTTTCTTTCTTAATTACAACCACAACATCGGTGAATATCGTTTACGGTCTATACAAACTTTAAATTTCAAATATGTTACGTTACGTTATATTGGTGTACTATTACCTTTCATTTACTTTACGTTACGATCAGGTCAATTCACTTTATCATTTGTTCAAAAAATATTTTAAAATCACTTACCCCACTTTATTTTGTTGGGTTACCTTTAATTCAAACCGTTGTCCAAGGTGGTGGGACGAGGTGCACCGCATTCCTTCCTTGACTTGAGTATGCTCGTTATAAATTCTGTTTGGCATACGACGCACGTAGATCTATATAAACGCTGAACGATAAAAATATAATTTGAACATAAATGACTTACAAAATTCGAAATTGACCAAAAAAAAACAAAAACTTAGCTCTTTAGTACTGGGAACAACGCCACCTATTGACAAATAGACCGTAATTAAAAGATGTTGGTTTGATACCCTGCTGACTGCTGGAGGTGGATATGTACTACTCCGAAATTATGTTGGTGTGCTTTTGAAGCTGTCCCTGCTGATGAAAATGTTGCGGGATCAGGTGTTTAACGCTACTGCAACATGTTATGCGGATGTTGCTGGTGCAACCTGTCTATGTGGATGTCGATGAGACAAGATTGTCGATGTTGCGGTTATTTAATCCGGCAAAGATTGTAAGACGAGATCAATAAAATTGCCCCCCTTTCGTTTGGCAATGAAGCAACTCGTGTAGGCTTGTGATCTGCACCAATGGTGGAGGAAGGTGAAGCCAAGGATAAACTGTTTGGCGGAGCACCGTTTCCTTTAAACGATACCGACTCGCACGCGTGTACTGCCAAGACTTTAGTCGTAAAATTCCTTATTTTTGGTGGAATTTCGGCGTTAGATTTGGACGGCCGCGGTGTGGTACGATGAGGCGGATGGGGCACGTGGTTTAAGCACTAAGTGTTTTTATGGTATTTTAGGCAGAAAATTTCACGATTACGTAATAAAAGTGAACGTTTTATTTAATGAAATCTTTTTCACTGCTTTAGGCTTTGTTTAATTTTTCTTTTGGAGCTTATAGAACCACAAATTGTGCACCGCCAGCAAGTTAAATAAAAAAAACTACACACCACGCGCCACGTCCAAACTCTTCCAGTGCTCAAATCAATCTCCATCTATGCCGCTATAAAAATATCAGCCTAGCTTAGCTATCCTATAATAAGTTTGTCTAGTTATCTCGCTCGCTCCTATGTACCCAATATATGGCACAACTTTTAAACTAATCTAGTCTTTTGCTGTTTAATCAGAAAAATCCTATTTTCAGCTCTAAATTTAATTCTCGATTTTAGACATCTAATTTAACCATTATAATTGAAATTTGAATAATTTTGTGAGAGCTATCGACGATCGAAAATGTTGCCATAACTGAGCGAATCGCTCAGCGCAAATTCGCCTAAATCAGTTAGGTCACAATAGACACTTCCTTTTCCTCCTTACTGGTGTCGGTTAAATTTAAAAATAGTAAAAGGCCACAACGCTTCAAAGATTCCCTACAAAGCTTGATATTTTCACCAGCACTTTGCGAATGGAAAGATCAAGAAAAGGAATCGCTGGACAATCGACCCACACCTGAAATAACTGAAGAGTGAAGAGTCTCATGTTCAGACTGAGCCAGCCGGAATAACTACAGATAACTAAAGGCATGTGCCTTCATCCACTCAATGAAGATAAGTATGTAATAGTGACGCAGAGGTAAACTTTTTAGCGCCGAATATCTTTCGAGTGGGCCACACCTAGTCTCTTGCCAGAGTTATCTACCAATTCGTAGAGATTGCTTCCTATAACCTTTTGAACTTTAGCTTTGATGAACTTCGGGCATAGTTTAGCGTTTATGCCCTTCTTAGCGTCACTCAGGATAAAATTTCGTTTATACACTTCGTCACCTACTTTGTATTTAATATTGGCACTGCGAGTATTGTACACTCGGGCGTATACTTGATGCGATTTTTCAAGTGAATCTTTAATATGGGAATGTAAAATATTAATTTTCGCGGCCTTCGGTATAAAATCGATTTCTGATCCGTTTAAGCAATTAAGCTTTCTTAATAGTTGATAGTCGCTGCCGTGCTCTATCATGCGCTGTCCAAAGACCGCTTCGTAGGGGGACATTCCTAATGCCGAATGAACAGCTGTTCTTAGCGCGCTACCAATATGGGGTAGATGGTAGTCCCAATTTGATTGTTCGGTATCTAGATAGGATCGGATTGCCGAAAGTATCGATCTGTTCACGCGTTCGCTGGCATTGGCCTGCGGGGAATAGGATGCGGTTTTTAAATGATTGATCCCAAAAGATTTCATAAGGTTACCGAACTCGTTGCTCACGAACTGTTTCCCATTATCGGAGAGAACGGTTTCAGGGACACCAAACATCGGAAAGATTTCGTCTCGCAAGAATTTGAGGGCAGTTTCAGCGGTTGCTCTTCGGAGAGCTTTGATAAAAACAAATTTAGTCAGCTGATCCAACGCTACAATTATATGTGTATTCCCCATTTTGGACCGAGGATACGGGCCTAAGAAGTCCACATACATATGCTGGAAGGGTCGGTCTACTGAAAAAGGTTTACCCATCGGTGCTCTCAGAATGGTGTTTGGAGCTTTTGTCGTTTTGCACACCTCGCAAAGAGAAATATAACGCTTCACTTGGGTTGCCATATTAGGCCAGTAATATTGTTCTCGCAATCTGAAAAGGGTTTTAGCAATGCCACCATGCGATGCCTTTGGGGGACAATGGGCCAGAAAGGTCAGATGGTCGGTCAGCGCCGCCGGAACCCATAGCTTCCATGACAAATCGTCTTGGAGTGGATTACCAGTGCTGTGCTTAGTCTTTTTATATACGAAACCATCCGAGACAAGAAGGTCTGGTAACTGATCTTTATTATATCTGATCTGGTTTATAATCTGGAGATACTCATCGGACTGAAACGCAGGGTCCGTCAGATCGATATGCAGCACATCTGGTGTTCCCTTTGAAATCGAGGGACCGGATTGCAATGCCTCAATTTCATAGGCACGCGAAAGCGCATCTGGCACTACATTTAAACTGCCTTTCCGGTGCTCGATTTCAAAGGTGTATCCTTGCAAGTCTAGGCTCCAACGGGCTAATCTACCTTTCAAATCTTTCAAGCCCATCAGCCACTTCAGACTCGCATGGTCCGTGATGACTTTAAACTTATACCCCTCGATGTAAGGTCGGAACTTATCTATACCCATTACTGCCGCCAAGCATTCTCGTTCAGTGACTGAATAATTTTTTTGAGCGTCGTTCAGCTTATGCGAATAGTAGCATATTGGACGTTCCACACCGTTTTCGTCCTCCTGACATAAGACAGCACCGATCCCGGTTGACGACGCATCACAAAGGATAACAAACTGTTTGCTATAGTCAGGATTAACTAGCACGGGTGCGGACGTCAACATTTGTTTTATCGAGTTGAATGCTTCTGTGGCCTTTTCGCCAAAACTGAAACCAACTCCCTTTTTCAGGGTATCCGAAAGATGCGAAGCTAATGAAGAGAAGTTGTTGACGAATCTCCGGTACCAACCGGACATTCCCAAAAATCGTCTCACTTGGCGAGCAGTCTTAGGTATAGGAAATTCTCGTATGGCCGCTACCTTACCAGGATCTACTTTTAAGATGCCATCTCCAACGACAAAACCGAGGTATTTTAATTCCCTATAGCAGAACTTAGATTTTTCGACATTAATCGATAGTCCCGCTGCTTTAATTCTTTCTGCGACAATGGACAGAAGCTCAATATGTTCCTCAAATGTCCTTGAGAAGATTAGGAGGTCGTCAAGGTAGACGAACACCCGCTGTCTCAATTCGTGAGGGATGACCTTATCCATGAGCCTGCAAAGACGCTGAGGCGCATTACAAAGGCCAAAGGGCATCACTTTGAATTGATACAGCGGCCTACCAGGGACGGTAAACGCAGTCTTCTCCCTTGATCTTTGCTCCAACGGTATTTGCCAAAAGGCGTCTTTCAGATCCACACTTGAAATGAAGTATGTATCCGAAAGGCGTCCTAGCAACCCCTCTATATGCGGCAGTGGGTATGCATCCTTTTTAGTGACCCGGTTTAGCCTTCGAACGTCCAAGCACATACGGTTCTTCCCAGGTTTTCTTACCAGAACCACTGGGGAGCTCCATGAACTTGAGCTTTCTTCGATCACGTCCAAAGCAAGCATACGGTCCAACTGCGCATAAAGAAGGGATTGTACCGCTGGAGATACGGGATAATGACGCTGTTTTATTGGCTCCGCGTCCCCGGTATCAATTGTGTGTTCTTCTACCTTTGTTCTACCTAAGCCAACCTTCGCAAAGGACGGGAACAGGTTAATGACTTCGTCCAGCTTTCTGGATTCATTGTCAGACAAAACATGAGCTAAAGTAAGAACTTCGCTTTTTAAAGGCACGTCGCCAGAAATATCGATACTGGAAATACTGTCTAAGTTAAAGGGGCTTGCAGAAATCTCGGAGATAACATTCGGAGCTATTTCAAACTTTCGCCAAAAATCTACGCCAAGGTACAACTCTTTAGTCAATGAAGGTACGACATACAGGGTTATATTTTCAATTCGATTTTTGAACCACATTTTGGCATTTATAACACCGACAATCGTTTGTTCTTTACCATCAGCTGTTGCGACGGCGGACGAAAACTTCTTAAAAGGAATATTGTTGTTTTTTAAAAATTCTACACCTGCTGAACCTAAGCAACTAATACAAGCGCCACTATCTAGTAATCCTAACCAATCGCGCTCAAAAATCTTTACGTTGACATACGGCCTCGGATCGTTTGTAGAACACTGCAAGGTCGTAGCGGCAATTGCTTGATGTAGCCGTTTCTTGTCTACGAAACGCTTTCTTACTTTAGTGATCTTTGGGGACAGTGTGGGTATTCCGAATATCCGATTTCTTGTTTGGTGATATTCAGTTAGTCGCTCGTGAAAAGACTTTTTGTGAGTACTGATTTCTTTAGCAGGTTCAGTACTAATGGCAGGTTCTAAGGTACTAGGTTCTGTAGGGCGCTTAAGTATGGTAACAGCAGGGTTTCGGTTTACATTTGGTAATTTGCCGGGTTGGAATTCCTTGAGCAATTCTCCCCGGTTGGATGATTGCTCCTTTGAGAGTTTCCCGCGCAAGTCGGACACTGAGGAGTAGTCGTGTTCTCACGGCCACATTTGTAACAAAATAAAGCTCGCTGGGGGGTAGCACAATCAAAGAAGGTATGCCCAAGTTCCTTGCAGTTCCAGCATCTTAAAGCGTTTGGGTTTCTTTGGCGGAAACCAACCGCTTCAACTTGAGGTGATAAGCAGAGGGTGGTATGAGTATCTTCTGCCTGTTCGATTTCGCTGATATTCCGACGTGTGGGAAAAGTTTGTGGCATCCTAGGTCGCGGAGTATCATGTTCATTATTGAACTTTTCAATTGTTCGACACACATGAACCATTTCGGGGGTATTGTGCGTACTGAACGTAATGAGATGCTCACCTATCTTGCGATTAACATTCTGTTTTATGATCTCAATTATTTCCCGGTTTGACTTCGGAACGCGCAATCTTGAATTGAGTTGCAGAAGGTCTGCGAAAAATGTATCAAAAGGCTCATACTGGCCTTGCCTACGATCGGACATCCTTCGAGACAGTTCGAAGTCGGATTCCAAGCTACGGTATTGTTCTATTAATGCCAGACGCAGAGTCGGCCAATTTACACCCGGATTGGTCTTAAGGTACATCCAGAACCAAGTTTCGACTTGGCCGGAAACAAAATGGTGGAAATTATTGACAAGGTCACACCAAGTCACGTTGTAGGATTCCTTTAATCTTCCAAGGCGGAAAAGGAAATCGTCCACAGTCATCTTGACATTGTCAAATTTAATTCCCCACTTGTGATAGTTGGGAAAACGATTGTATGAAATCGAGGGCGAAGATGTCGGGGCAGGAATGTCTTGGCCAGGAGTAGGACCATTCAGATTAATTCTGCTGAATTGTTCTAGAAAATTTTCAACGTTGCTACTCTGAGGCATATTCACAGGATATACGACCGGATTATCTGCTGGAGGAACGTTGGGTGTTGGGTTTGAATACGGAGGTATGAATTCTGGACGTCTATTTACGTTATATTCGGTATGAGGAATTGGCGAGTTAGGATCAGGAATGTGATTCCGATTGCTTTGATCTGCAGTATCAGCTTGGGGTAATCGGGATTGTATCGGAGCTGATACAGCTGCTCGAACTAGGGATGCTATTTCCCGTTGAAGAGATAACCGATTCTTATCGAGTTCCTCTCGTATAAATCGGAGCTCATCGGTACGATTAATGCCGACTGTAGCGGTAACAACATCTTGAACGTACTGCTCAAAATGTGCACTATCGTTAGCTTCATGCGTTCCCTCAGGTACATGTGGTACAGACGGGTGTGGTGGAGGTCGAGTCTCTTGCTGATTAGCAGAACTTGGCTGGAGATCATCATTTTCCCTACTTTCGGACATATTGACAAAATGTCTTGGCTCTTCCGTTGCTTCCGGAATTTGTTTGCGTCCACTGCGTAACGAATAGCTACTTTGCACGTCCCTTAACCTACTAGGGCCAGGATTTGACATACCGACAAAATTAATATAAAATCAAGTATTTTAATGAAGCTACTTCAAGAAGAAACAAATTCAAAATTATATGGTCTTATAATATAAATATAAATCTAATGATATTCTTAATAAATTCCTTGAATTGAAATCAAAACTAACCTCAATGCTAAGAATCTTTGAATAAAAGCAAACCTAATAAATCAAAATACTAAATGCTATTTCAAAAACTATCTTTCATAATAAATGAGGATGTATTGGACACACTGAGAACGAACACAAGGACAAAAGAAGAATTTATGCTCAACCTCACCCTATGGATAAAAATATATTAACGCATATAAGTTGTCAATATTCACCTGATGGAAGTGTGAAAGTAAATTGTTTCCTATGCTGTTTCTTCTTTGCTATAAGTCTTGTGAAAGCAACATAAAGCAACTGACATAAATGGGGACATAGTTCAACCCATTTACCGGACTTGATATGACTGCTTCACTAAAACAAAACTATAGCTCTCTCAGTCTTGAATTTAAGCAACTGTCGTAAATGAAGATCATATTTCACTCAAATACCGGACATAAACTCGTCGACTAAAAGTGTTAAAAAAAGTAACCCTAAACTTAGTAATCCTATGCAACGGGCATAAATAAGGACGAACGTCTACCTATCTATCGGACATAAGGACTTTCAGCTCAGGAACTAGCAAATTCTATCAACCTACGATGCATTTATTTACACTATAAAGTAATACTTCAACCGTACAACGGACATAAATAGGGACAGAGTTGCACCCATTTACCGGATACGTTGAAAGCAAAAACTAAAATTTAGGAAAAAAATATATATATTTTTTTGTGTATTATATGTGAATTATATAAAGTCAAAACTTCGGGCCCCACGTTGGGCGCCACCTGTAACGAACGGCCTGCATATGCCTATGCCCTCACCGCAATAAATGTGCATTTATGCCTACGCATGCAGGCAAAAATGTATAAGTGACCAAACTAATCTTCGGTCAGATAGAACTCGACCTATCCGGTACTATCACCCATACTGGTAAGGCCTATGTCCTAGGTGGTATGACAAGTGCGGGCACAAGTGTCTGCAGCCAAACCCTTCCACTAACCTTATCCACCCTTATGACCCAAGGTCACAGGACCCTTGAGGCAGTCCGGGCAGAGTAGTAGAAGGGGTGTCCAGGCCTCCTGTGGCTCAGGCATGAAAGCTCCTCCACGCGCTAGCTCGACGGTGGGCGGGGATCTTGCCACAGGCCCTAGACTGGGGTTACATTCTATTTTTACATGCCTGAATATCTCCAGAATAATCGCGAAAAAAAAGGTCTTATACACGTCACGTAACCAACTACTTCCCTAACAATGCTAATTGCGAGGCCCGAGTTTTGTATAATTCACTGTTTGTTCCAAAGCGGGAAGAGAGGGAGAGAAATTAAGATGTTGGAACTCTCCACGAGCTGGCCCACCCCAAACTAAACCGAAGTTCAGTAACCATGGCCGTCGACACGCTCATTTTACAACGACCCCTAACGAACAAGAATTTGAACCTCCTATGGGGGCTAAATTCTTCTGATCTTACTCTTCTTCATCACCTCTAAATTATCCGTCCTTTATGTCGTCCAACACATCCTCTCCTAAAGCTTAATCCCTAAACATATTTACCATTCTTTCAATCATAAACAAAATATGACAACACGACAACTGCGTAAAACACTAACTCCAAAGAAGTCGAATTTATGCAAACAAAAATAACGATTATCCTTTTCAACTTCAAACTATAAATCGTTTATTAAAATCTAAAATCAACGCAATGACATTCGAATTCATAATTACTATACCAACTATATAAGAAAGTTAAGGTTCTTATGACTTTCATGTGAAACAAAATTGATTTCTTATCAAATATAAAAAAAAACTCTACAAAGCTTTCAGTATGTTCAACATTTACTTGGTATTACTTCGTTATAGCTTTCTTTCAATTCTTTTCTTTTACGTTCTTACTATTTATTTTCTTTCGCTTTCTTTCACTTTTTCTTTCTTAATTACAACCACAACATCGGTGAATATCGTTTACGGTCTATACAAACTTTAAATTTCAAATATGTTACGTTACGTTATATTGGTGTACTATTACCTTTCATTTACTTTACGTTACGATCAGGTCAATTCACTTTATCATTTGTTCAAAAAATATTTTAAAATCACTTACCCCACTTTATTTTGTTGGGTTACCTTTAATTCAAACCGTTGTCCAAGGTGGTGGGACGAGGTGCACCGCATTCCTTCCTTGACTTGAGTATGCTCGTTATAAATTCTGTTTGGCATACGACGCACGTAGATCTATATAAACGCTGAACGATAAAAATATAATTTGAACATAAATGACTTACAAAATTCGAAATTGACCAAAAAAAAACAAAAAACTTAGCTCTTTAGTACTGGGAACAACGCCACCTATTGACAAATAGACCGTAATTAAAAGATGTTGGTTTGATACCCTGCTGACTGCTGGAGGTGGATATGTACTACTCCGAAATTATGTTGGTGTGCTTTTGAAGCTGTCCCTGCTGATGAAAATGTTGCGGGATCAGGTGTTTAACGCTACTGCAACATGTTATGCGGATGTTGCTGGTGCAACCTGTCTATGTGGATGTCGATGAGACAAGATTGTCGATGTTGCGGTTATTTAATCCGGCAAAGATTGTAAGACGAGATCAATAAAATTGCCCCCCTTTCGTTTGGCAATGAAGCAACTCGTGTAGGCTTGTGATCTGCACCAATGGTGGAGGAAGGTGAAGCCAAGGATAAACTGTTTGGCGGAGCACCGTTTCCTTTAAACGATACCGACTCGCACGCGTGTACTGCCAAGACTTTAGTCGTAAAATTCCTTATTTTTGGTGGAATTTCGGCGTTAGATTTGGACGGCCGCGGTGTGGTACGATGAGGCGGATGGGGCACGTGGTTTAAGCACTAAGTGTTTTTATGGTATTTTAGGCAGAAAATTTCACGATTACGTAATAAAAGTGAACGTTTTATTTAATGAAATCTTTTTCACTGCTTTAGGCTTTGTTTAATTTTTCTTTTGGAGCTTATAGAACCACAAATTGTGCACCGCCAGCAAGTTAAATAAAAAAAACTACACACCACGCGCCACGTCCAAACTCTTCCAGTGCTCAAATCAATCTCCATCTATGCCGCTATACAAATATCAGCCTAGCTTAGCTATCCTATAATAAGTTTGTCTAGTTATCTCGCTCGCTCCTATGTACCCAATATATGGCACAACTTTTAAACTAATCTAGTCTTTTGCTGTTTAATCAGAAAAATCCTATTTTCAGCTCTAAATTTAATTCTCGATTTTAGACATCTAATTTAACCATTATAATTGAAATTTGAATAATTTTGTGAGAGCTATCGACGATCGAAAATGTTGCCATAACTGAGCGAATCGCTCAGCGCAAATTCGCCTAAATCAGTTAGGTCACAATAGACACTTCCTTTTCCTCCTTACTGGTGTCGGTTAAATTTAAAAATAGTAAAAGGCCACAACGCTTCAAAGATTCCCTACACTATATACAACCTATTTAATATCATATCCAACTCAAAACCCCATGCCAAAGGCCACACCTTATCCCCACCCCAAACAGTTATTTTCAGAATCAATCTTTAACGTCGTAACATTCTCCTTCAACAGCTATAATCATCCGCCATCAACCACTAAACGCTAATATTCCATCACACTCTCTCTATATACAACCTATTTAATATCATATCCAACTCAAAACCCCATGCCAAAGGCCACACCTTATCCCCACCCCAAACAGTTATTTTCAGACTCCAATATACACGTCGTAACATTCTCCTTCAACTGAAACCATCGTCCCCCATCACCCCAAACGCTAATATACCATCACACTCCATCTACAAAACACATATCATATTCCATCACACTCTCTCTATATACAACCTATTTAATATCATATCCAACACAAAACCCCATGCCAAAGGCCACACCTTATCCCCACCCCAAACATTTATTTTCAGACTCCAATATACACGTCGTAACATTCTCATTTAACAGCTATACCATTGTCCGCCTTCACCCCAAACGCTAATATTCTATCACACTCCATCTACAAAACACCTATCATATTCCATCACACTCTCTCTACAACAGCCAATTTGATTTCATATCCAACACAAAACCCCACTCCATTCTTTTTCTTCCATACAAACCTTCCAAACTCAAAACAGTATTTTCAGATTACATTTCCGTGAATAGATCACGCCCCTTTCTAAGGGTTATCGCACACCACGATACGATGATACGATTTCGATAGCGATCTACACTTGTTTCAGAATAATAAATATTTTTATAAAAATAAACAGAGAATGTTGTTGTTTTGAAGTGAATACCTTGCGTGCGCCCAAAAATAATCCTTAAAAATTAAATTTAGGTAGGTATATCAAAAGATCCTTAAAATTTGTCAAAAAGAATTCCGTTTCAAAAGGCCTTAGAATGACCAGGCGAATTGCTGATGTCAAACATTTTGACCTGAGGTCCTTTTAACATCAAAAAAGGATATTGCTCCCCAAATGTCCTTCAAACCAAAATGTTTTTTCTTTATTTATAATTGAAAATATAACCCGAAATTATTAAAAAGGACATTTTATCAATATTTTGTATTATAAAAAATGTTCATACATATTTCACATTTTACCCTGATCAATAAAACCTACTCACCAAAATCGTCGTACTTGCATACCCATCCATCCAACAATCAAGGACATTTTACCAGTAATATGTATTTTTGGTATCTCAGTAATAATAACAACTGCTACTTATAATTCACTTTTATTACGTAATTCATTCTCTTAAAACTAAATACAATTAGGACGATTTAAATGCTTTTTGATTTTAAATAATATCTTTTACCGACTGCCACTGTACTCGAACACGACTCTAACTACTCTGCACTGACTTCCGTCGACCATCACTTTTCTTCGTCATATCTGTCATTCGTTAGCTGTGTTTGTTTGTTCAAGTGTCAAAGTGTTTTCATACACAAGAACTTTAGGTTGCGCCCACATATTAAAAAAATATGTTCGTACGATAACACCCCACCAAAATCGTCCTTCTGTACACACTCTCCCTAGTACTTATTCATCCTTCGACCACCAAACGATAATACAGTGTACTCTCTCCTTACGGACACCTCTCATAACCGGACACCTCGTATAACCGGACAGATTTCAAAGAACGGAAATAAATACATAATTTTTCATATTAATAATTCTCTCATAAGCGGACTCTCTTATATCCGGACGCGGACACCCAATTTCAGAACCGCAAAGGGTTTAGCTCTCTCTTAAACGGACAAACAAAACACAACTCGAGCACTTTTTTAAGTTTCTTACTCTGTTCTGCTGTTTGTTTTGTTTCCTCTTTTGTGGCTTGTGTACTACGCCACACTTGCCTTCTCATGAAAGTCTTGTCGGGGGAGACAGGAAATTCGGTGTATTCTACCCTTTTTTTCTCAACTAACCTAAAAATCTACCTGTCTCGCCCGACACGACTTTCATGGGGAGGCATGTGTGGCCCAGCACAAAGTCATGAAGAGAGTAGGCTGTGGAAACCGTCGACTATCCGTCTATGTTTGGAATACTAAAGTACAAAGTACAAGCCCCTATTCTGGGTCATTTATTTCCCGCTCATAAAAAAAACATAAATGATACAGCTGTTTGAAATATTTAAAACTGGTCAAACTATTTGCCCGCTTAATGGGTAAAAAATGTGCATAATTATGTGCATATACATACCTACTTTTAAATAATGTAAAAATACATTTTCAAGCCTTTGTTTTTGTTTGTGTATATTTTTATTCGTAAATAATTTGTATCATATACAAATAATCCTATAGGTCTAAATTCAAATTTAGATAAAATTCCATTTCACCCTTATTTTACATATAAGGATTTAATAGGTTTGTATGTTGTGTTTATTTTCTCGAGTTTGTCAATTAAGGTTTTTTTCCTCACAAGCGGACACCTCTCATAAGCGGACAAATTTGTTGGTACCGTCGGTGTCCGCTTATGAGAGAGTTCACTGTACACCATCTACTAAACACCTATCATATTCCAAATATTCAATCACACTGTCTATATATATAGAACCTATTTCATCCCCAACACAAAACGCCACTCCTTATCACCATCCCAAACAGTTATTTTCAGACTCCAATATACACGTCGTAACATTCTCCTTCAACAGCTATCATCGTCCTCCATCAACCACCAAACGCTAATATTCCATCACACTCCATCTACAAAACACCTATCATATTTATCATATTCCAACACACGCTCTCTATTTGTACAACCTATTTCATTTCATATCCAACACAAAACCCCATGCCAAACACCACACCTTATCACCATCCCCAAAAATAATCTTTAGACTCTATCTTTAACATCGTAACCTTCTCCTTCAAACGCTAATATTCCATCACACTCTCTCTATATACAACCTATTTAATATCATATCCAACTCAAAACCCCATGCCAAAGGCCACACCTTATCCCCACCCCAAACAGTTATTTTCAGACTCCAATATACACGTCGTAACATTCTCCTTCAACAGCTACCATCGTCCGCCATCAACCACTAAACGCTAATATTCTATCACACTCCATCTTTAAAACACTTATCATATTCCATCAAACTCTCTCTATACCCACCTATTTGATTTCATATCCAACACAAAACCCCACTCCATTCTTTTTCTTCCATACAAACCTTCCAAACTCAAAACAGTATTTTCAGATTACATTTCCGTGAATAGATCACGCCCCTTTCTAAGGTTTATCGCACAGCAGGATACAATGATACGATTTCGATAGCGATCTACACTTGTTTCAGAATAATAAATATTTTTATAAAAATAAACAGAGAATGTTGTTGTTTTGAAGTGAATACCTTGCGTGCGCCCAAAAATAATCCTTAAAAATTAAATTTAACAGGCACCAATATTCCTTCTTCGCAAAGTTTATTTAACTCAGCTTCGACCTTATCACGTAGTTTGAATGGAACATTGTAAGGGGCATGGAAAATCGGTTGAGAACCTTCTTTTAACACTATGTTTGCAACAAATCCGAGAATTGAACTTGTCAAAGTTTTCGAAATTACAGCAGAAAACGTATTCTTTATCTCATTTATAACTTCTAAATTAGAATCGCTTACAGCTTGAATTTTCTCCGGTTGAAAATTAAGTCGCCACTTTGGAAAAAGAATATCTAACCAAGTTCGGCCCATCAATGCCCGTTTCGGCCAATCTCCCATGATAATAATTAACTCCAACCTCGCTCTGTTACATCCAAGACAAACTTCGACGATGATGCTTCCTAATTCTCTAATGGTACTGCCTGTAACAGAACATAAATTATTATCTGACTTAATTAACGACACTTTTGAAAATCTTAATTTATACTCAGTTTCACTAATTATAGATGCAGTAGCTCCTGTGTCCACCTCCATCTCAAGATTTTCACCGTTTACTAGCAGTTGACACTCCATTGGACCCTGGGTACATGATGATGACTGGACTGTGTTAATTGTTTGAAATAACTCGTTCTCTTCTGCACACTCCCTTTCGTCTAATGATCTGTTGACGACATTGATTGACCTTTTATTTTTTGTTCGGCATACTTTTGAAGTATGTCCAACATTGTGACATAGGAAACATTGCCAATTGATGGCGGGGCAAGTGTTGGGGTTATGGAGCCGCCCACATCTATAACATATTCGACCATTGTTGTGAATCTCGGCTTGACCCTTGGACCCACTTGCTTGCGGTTGACTAAATGCTTTGTTTTTCCGATAAACAGCTTGCTGGGGAATGGACTGAAGCGATCTGGATGCACTTTGTGATAGTTCGATGTTAAGAGCTTTCTCACAATATTTTTCAAAGTTTGTGGAATCTTCACTAAGAAGAACTTGTTGTATCCTTTCATTTCTAAGGCCAATAATAAACCGGTCCGTCAGAACATCATCCAATATTTTTAGCTTGATTTCTGCAGCAGTTTTTCCCTCGCTTTCGCCTACAAAGTCGCCAAAATCACATGTTTGCGCCAAAGACTTAAGCCTCACAATGAATTCGTTGATTGGCTCTCCTTCCTCCTGTTTTGCTTTATTGAAGATGTATCGTTCTGCCCTTTTATTTTTTCTGGGAGCAAAATGTTTTCGAAGGAGAGATATTAGTTCTTCAAAAGTGTGAGCACTTGGTAATTTTGGCACTGTGAGTGACATTAAGACCTCATAAATTTCAGCGCCAACTATAGTAACAAAAAATGGGGTTTTTGCCTCTTCTTGAATATCATTGACTAGGAAAAATTGTCGTACACGATCTTCGTAGGCATTGAAATTTGATCCCGGTAGGAATGGTTCAATATATCCCACTATCCGCGACATTTTACTTTTTTATTTTTCACTGGAACAATCTCTTTATATGTATCCTCGTCGCCAGATTTGTTATAATTCGTAAGACCAATTAAACGCACTTCTCATAATTCTACTGTACAACTTTATTTCTCCAATTTACATAAAGTATAATACATCGATTGACAATCTCGAGTCGACTGCCGTCCTCGTCATCATCTCATGATCAGTTAGCGGTGAACTTCAAAAAACGGAGCATGAGATGACATTATATACTTATATCTAAATTTAACTTATGTGTAAATTAGTTAATGTCTACATCTCAAGTATGCAACCTAATGTCTGCGTAACTTGTGGGAAAATCGTAACAGGTATATCAAAAGATCCTTAAAAATTGTCAAAAAGAATTCCGTTTCAAAAGGCCTTAAAATGACCGGGCGAATTGCTGATGTCAAACATTTTGCCCTGAGGTCCTTTTAACATCAAAAAAGGATATTGCTCCCAAAATGTCCTTCAAACCAAAATGTTTTTTCTTTATTTATAATTGAAAATATAACCCGAAATTATTAAAAAAGACATTTTATCAATATTTTGTATTATAAAAAATGTTCATACATATTTCACATTTTACCCTGATCAATAAAACCTACTCACCAAAATCGTCGTACTTGCATACCCATCCATCCAACCATCAAGGACATTTTACCAGTAATATGTATTAAAAAAATATGTTCATACGATAACACCCCACCAAAATCGTCCTTCTGTACACACTCTCCCTAGTACTTATTCATCCTTCGACCACCAAACGATAATACACCATCTACTAAACACCTATCATATTCCAAATATTCAATCACACTGTCTCTATATAGAACCTATTTCATCACCAACACAAAACGGCACTCCTTATCCCCATCCCAAACAGTTATTTTCAGACTCCAATATACACGTCGTAACATTCTCCTTCAACTGAAACCATCGTCCGCCATCACCCCAAACGCTAATATACCATCACACTCCATCTACAAAACACATATCATATTTCATCAAACTCTCTCTATATACAACCTATTTAATATCATATCCAACACAAAACCCCATGCCAAAGGCCACACCTTATCCCCACCCCAAACATTTATTTTCAGACTCCAATATACACGTCGTTACATTCTCATTTAACAGCTATACCATTGTCCGCCTTCACCCCAAACGCTAATATTCTATCACACTCCATCTACAAAACACCTATCATATTCCATCACACTCTCTCTACAACATCCAATTTGATTTCATATCCAACACAAAACCCCACTCCATTCTTTTTCTTCCATACATCCACATCCACTTCGGTCAGCAAAACGGTTTGAGGTATAAAATCAGGATCGTCAGCAAAGCTTAAGTGATTATTATTATCCTCCTCTTTTAACCAGTCAGGTCCATGAAGCCATACGGTAGATTTTTGGAGCTTAGATCCTGAGATACCTCGTGTCATAAGATCGGCAGGATTTTCCTTACCGCTGCAGTGTCCCCAATCGATCAATCTCGTCAAGCTTCTGATCTCCGTCACACGACTTTGCACGTAAGGCTTCCAGCGTTTATTTTCTCCATAGATCCAGTAGAGTGAGATTTTGGAATCTGTACGTAAAAAAAATCGTTGAACCTTAACTTTTAATGTACGTTGCAAATAAGAACACAGTCTTGCTGCTATTAAGCTGGCTGTGAGTTCCAATTTAGGCAGAGTTAGGTCTCCATCGTTATTTTCCTTTAACGGCGCAACCCTACTTTTAGAGCAAAGAAACGAAACGTTAATTTCTCCTCGCTCGTTTACACTTTTGACATAGGCCACTGCACCGTAGGCCTTAAGGCTAGCATCGGCGAAAATGTAAATGTAGATTTTATTCGTTTCTAGCAATGGTAGAGCTGACCTTGGAATAACCATTTCCGAAAGTTCCAAGATACCCCGGATTGCAACGTCCCATTCAGCCAAAAGATCCGATGGAATGGTTTCATCCCAGTTTAACTTTCTTTTCCATATGGACTGGAACAAAATCTTAAGTTTTATGACTGTTGGTGAAACAATTCCTAAAGGGTCATAAATTCGAGCAATCGCTTGCAGTACCATTCATTTGCTTCCTTTACACACATTAAGCTGAAGACCTTGTAGTGATCTCAAAGGTACTTGCAACTCATCGCTAAATACGTGCCAAATAAGACCCAGCACCTTTTGGCTAGTTCCACTCTCTTTGATCTCAAACTGAGTACGTACCTTTTTACTATTGGAATGCCATTTCCTTAACGTCATAGAAGCTGCTTTCATAATCTCATTGGATTCTCGATAAATAGTCTGTCCTTCTTCTTCGGTGTTGAAGCTTAATACTAAATCGTCCATATAAAAGGCGCTTTTTAAAATATTGCAGGTATTGGGATACTCGTTCTCCTTTTGTTGCAAGTGGTGTTGTATTGTGGCCGAGAGTAAAAAGGGACTACAGTTGACCCCAAATGTCACTCGGGTCATTCTAAAATCTTTGTAGACTCGATCATTTATTGAAGACAACCAAACGAAACGATGGGAATCACGATCCTCTTTTTCAAGCAAAATCTGCTGAAACGCCTTCTCAATATCAGCAACGAGAGCGAATGGACCCATCCTGAAGTTGAGCAGAATCGCCTGGACATCTGTCAGCAAATTAGTTCCGGTAACAAGAAAGCTATTTAGTGATGGATGGCCCTCCTTATGAAAAGATGCGTCGAATACAATACGTAAACGAGTAGTTTCACTGTCGTCTTTGTAAATTGGATGATGTGGGAGATAAAATATTCTTTTTGATATCTCACCTCGAACTGGCTCTGCAATCCCATCCTCCACCAACTTTTGAACGGCTGCGTCATCCTCCACCAGCTTCTTTTGATCTCTAGAAAGGCGTCTCACCAATGAATCAACACGTGCTACGGCTTGATTTCGGTCACCATGAAAACTAGAATGGGCATCCTTCCAAGGCAACGATGCTTGATAACGACTCCCGGATTGCTGTATACACTGATGCGTTAAAGTTTCGGTCAATGAAACCTTTTCTTTCTCCTCTCCGAGTATTCCTATGGCTTCCAGCGCCCACATTGCCGATAAATTTTCTGTGCACTGCTGCTCTTCTGGTGAGATAAATTTGGAAACAAACAACGTTGCTGCAGTAGCGGGATTTTCTTCGTTGATATGTTCATGACGCCCCTGCATGGTCCATCCGAATACAGTCTCGATAGCTCTTAAGTGATTAGATATTCGTCTTTGCCTCCCGGTGACAACATCCCAGTAATAATCAGCGCCAATGAGTATGCTTAGACCGTCTTCCGCTATCATGTTTTCGGCAAAAATTCTGTCAGCTAATCTGAAATGAGCAAAAGACGAACAATTTTTATTCGGGGCATCAAGAAGGTCGACACATATCTGTGGTACAACCAAGGCTTCAATTTCTGCAGTTCGATTATCATACTGGCTTCGTAAACGAATCAACACCTTTGTTAGAGATTTTTGTGGAGAATTCGTAGTTGCACCGAAAGGTACCACAGCCATCCGGATTTTGCCTATTTCCGTGAGTTTTAATTTTTTGGCAACACTTTCACAAATGTATGTATTTTGGCTGCCTCCGTCGATGAAAATTCGAAGCAATAAATTGTCTGCTTTTCTCTCTCCCTCCGCAATACATCGGGCTGTTTTCAAAAAAACATTTTTGTATGATCCATAAGAATTGCACATTAGACTTGAAGACACGATTTCCTCCTTTTCAGTTTGGCTGTCACTTTCGTTTTGCATAACAGCAAGAGAAGAGCTTCTTTGAAAATTCGGATCGCACATCGCAGTAATATGGCTCCCCTTACACTTACTGCATTTAATATATCTAGCGCTTCTACATTTTTTGGAAGAGTGTCCTTTTTTAGCACACCTGAAACAACGGCCATTTTTAGCTAAAATGTCTCTTTTTTGCGCAATTGTCAAATTGGAATCACAATCGTTAGTGTTATGTGACGACGAATTACAAAAAATGCATTTATCATTTAGCGCTACTAGGCTGGCTGCAGTGGATATATTGTTGTCTTCCGTACGAGTTTTGCTTTGTGTGGTGGTGCTAGCTATCCTGCTCCTTTCCATTGCTTCGATTTCGGTTTTAAGAAATTCCATCAGTTTGTGCATTTGTCTGTTTGCTGATGTTGTGCTGGATTCCGAGAGAGATGATGTTTTCCCAGTTACATTTTCCTCTTTCTCCACGCTACAGGAATCGTCTTCTCGCTCTTTTATTCGATGGTAGCTTACTCGCAGTTCTGCTGGCAGACAGCGCAGAAGAATCGACTTAAGCATGACGTCATACCGATGGCACGGGACGTTCAAAGCCGTAAGCGATCGTCTGCAAGTGGTTATCGAATTGTATAGGTTTCGTAGACTTTGAACGTCAGAACTTGAGTGTACTGGACGAAGAGAGACAAGCTGTTGAATGTGGCTATCAATTAACCGTTCGACATCTCCATACTGCTCTTGAAGCAATGAAATAGCGGCATCGTAGCAAGTTTCCGATGCTGTAAATCCCGCCACAACATTTTTGGCAGCGCCACATAGACACGACTCTAAATAATGAAATTTTTCCGTGCAGGAAAGAGCAATGTTTTCATGAACTGATAAACGAAACTGTTCCCAGAAGGGTATCCAGTCTTTCATATTGCCATCAAATTTTTTAAGATTTAACTTTGGAAGATTGATGTGACTTTGAGTTGACCTTTGATGCGAGAGGGGTTCTGCATTCACTGGAACCGGTGCTGGATGAGACTTTTCGGACAACCGCTTTAATCGGCTTTCTAAACGTGATAAGGCTGTAATTGCCGAGTCTTCGTATTCCGCTATTTTGGTCATCTCCTGTTCAAAATCGGATTTAATGAGATCTTTGTCACTAATTCTGCGATTAACCGTGTTTAAACTGTCATTCACCGCCCGTAATCTTTGCAGAAACGTATTTAGTTCTTCTTCAATCGCGTCGTACTCTGATTCGTTATCTAACAATTGCGACTCCGTAGAACTAAGATAATCGTTCACTGCTTTCACGATCTTTGTTAATTGGCCTCGATAGGCAGCTCGTGTAGCAAGCTCCATATTGCGGTCGACGAGAATTGAACGTGGCTTTACTTTAATTATCTTAATATATTTATACTAATACACCGCTGAGCCGTTCCCGGGTTTCGGCACCAAATGTTGAAAAATCCGACCGGTAATGAAATAATAACGCTCCGTTTTTCTAAATTCAGTATATTAATATTTAAATTTTGGGCAGTTACAATTTCTTTAATAATTCATGTAGTCCCGACGAATGAATGTGCGCAACTGATTGCGTGAAAAAATTAAAGTAAGCAAGAATTTGTAGGAAACGTCTCATTGAATAGAGCGTTATAATTCAAATAATTATAATAGTTTCAGAGTCTATGGTATTTAATGGTTTCATTCGGTTTTTGTACGAGGAAAAAAATATTTTATTTATAAGTAGAAAATGAATTGTGGATGATGTCGTCGTGAGATCTGGTCGAAGATGGTTGGTGTACTGGATATTGTGGTTGCGATATCTGACGCAGTGTGGTGAATAAATTCCCAACGAAGCAAATCGAGATGTATTTATCCGGCCTGGGCACTAAGCACAAAAATCACGGCAAAAAAAAAAACAAAAAAAAAATTAAGACTCGGACCAGGCTCGAACCCACTCGTTTAATGTTCGAAATCAAAAATAACAAAACATGATCACTGGATTTGACCATTAAGCCAAACCGTATTATGATCTTCGATGGTCGAAAGAGGCTCTATTGGGATAATGAAGAATCTGCAGAAAAAAAAATGTAAACAAACACCAGAAAATCGAAGTCACGCACACTGTTGCAATTACCAATGGCGAACAAGCACGAACGATTTCCTGTTGGTAATATTTCGAAAAGTTTAATTCAAAAAATTCTGTTTTCGTCACACCTATTTTTTAAATATTTTAAATTGAATTTTAAAATAAAAATATGAATTTTCGGTGTTAAGAATAACCTATTTGGCTAAGACGCGGAAGTAAGCGTCAGCCATTATGCGATCGAGCTGTCTCTGTATGGGTGTGAAGGCGTCCCTCAAGGAAGGGTATAAAAACCCCTGTCACACTGCCTACGCTCTCTTTTTAGTATTGCTTATAGTCGGGTTAACAAGTCAAAAGGTATCGTGATTTTTGCTCCGGATCGGTTGAATGGCGAAGTGCCAAGTATCGCGGTAAATAAAATAATAAATCGCAAGGAGCTATAGTTACCGTGTTTCGAACAATATTATAATTAATCTACGAATAATAACATTGAAGTGGACGAAAGTGAAAAAGAAAACTACAAAAGTGACATAAACGACAAAGTGTCTAAAACTATAAAAGTGTCTCTAAAACTACGCTTATAATAATAGTGTATATCGCTAAAATCAGTGCCAGCGTTGGTACCTTCACCACACATACTTTCGCTACCCACACGAGTCTCCATCGCCAAAAGCAGAGACCAAGAAATCATCACCAACAGCCGAAATACATATCGCACACGTCATAATTGCCACGCCAAATCGTCGATCCAACACCCACCAAGGAGCGCAGAAAAATCATCACCACAAGACCGCACCACGTGAGTACCAACAACACCAAAAGGGTCGCATTTTATTACGACCCAATAGCACACCAACGCTAACACACGTGCCACTCAACATCAATAAAGAGCACCCAAAAACCCATCAAAAATCAAACGGAGCATCCATCATATTCCACCTGTATAAAAATCCCGAATCAGCGAAGCAATCCACCACAAAACATATGAGTGGACGAAAAACTCATTCAACACCCTGTATGAGCAGCCAATGGAAAGCAGCAATCTCACCTGGAGAGAGTTCATCAAATTAATCACCGCAGCAATCAACATACATCATCCATTCCCACCATTCACCTCTGCCGTCGACCAACACGATCTCATCATCCACGATCATCCGCAGTTCATTTCATTGCATGAACATATTTAATCAGCCAGAGTTCACAACGTATCAGCAGCGACCAATTTTCATGAAAAGCTAAGGGCCATTTTATTCACTATTGTTCAACTTGCCGAAAACTCCAAAGTTGGCCAACTTCGAAGTTGATCTTAAATCGAGAGTTGTACGGCAAGTTGAAAATTGCTTTTATTCACTACATTAATTTGCAACTCCGAAGTTGAAATCCTAAAGTTGGCCTACCTGCAGTTTGTAAAATATCCCTGGGATATTTGTGACAGATGACACATAATATGTCAGTTCAACCTTAGCTTTGTATTCGCGCGTAATTTCAATCGTGTGCATTTTTGTTATTTTCCATTAGGCACATCAGAAAAAAACATTTTTGTCATATTTTGTATTATCGTGTGCACATCGTGTGTTTTTGTTTTTATTTGTGCAAGTAAGTAGGCGTCGACATTAAAATGTCAAAAAAATTCGTAAATTCAGTGGCTTCCGCAACGAGAAAAAGGACAAACAAAAGAGTACTGGCGACAGGGCTGAAAAGATGCGTAAACTTTGCGTAGAATTGGTCATACAGGTTGATTTGGAAGAACAATGTCTGAAGGCGAGGTAAGTATCCCAAAGCCAGCGAGTTTCTTTGACTAATAGTTTGACATAGTTTCCTAGGCGTCGATACTCACCACAGAACTCTTAGACGAAATCCATCGCCTCCCGGAGAACATAAATCGAACAGAGAAACTGCTAAAGGCTGAACAAAAGAAATACGAAACACTGATACAACTGCGTCCAGTGATTGATAAAGTCCAACGACTCGAGAAAGACATTCCAACGCATAAAGACGAACTGAAGCTGCTCGAAAATAAGCTGGCCGAAGTTAAGAACTAACTGAGTTGGCCAAACTCAATCTAGCCGAAGAGATTGAGCGTTTGAAGAATTCCAAGAAACGCTACAAAGACGAATCCACTGCTAAGGTAAGCTTTTTATTTTTATATTTCTTTTAAACTCGAAAAAAAAAAATAAAAAATTTATATCGTTACTTTCCATAGTACAATTGATTCAAAGAGCACACGTCCGGCTACAAAGCTCTCACTATCGTTTAACGCTCTCACACCACAGAGTGGTTGTTTTTGTGGCAGTAGTGCCATCAAACGACAAGCCGAAACCACGCTCTCCTCAACCAGTCTAGCCGTGAAACCGAAGAAACGATGCATCATGTCGCTATACGGACGGCAATACCAGCAGTCTGACGATAGACCTGTTACCAGCAATAGTTATCTCTCGTCGTGGAATTCATCACGATGACATACAACGATTCGTCTTCCGCGACACTATCGTCAACTACAAATGGTGGAAGTAATGAAATCATGCATGCGCCTTCACTAGATCAACTCGATTGCGAAGGCATCTAGAGTGCGCTCTTTGAATCAACCCTGCTGCCGCCAAACATGAGTACACAAAACGTAAGTTTCTTCTTTAAATTTTTTTATTTACAAACAAAATTCCATGTATAATATCTATAATAAAATGAGATGGATAAGCACAAAACAGTTGTCGAAATTATACTTTAATCTATGAACAATATGTGCTATCATATTCCAAATTATTTTCTAATTTTTATGAATCAAATTTCTTTAACCTTCAGGCCCCGGTTTGTGCAACCAACTATCTCTTTGAAATGTAATTACCCAAGAAATTGTTGCTGATGTTATGTCATCTCGTAAGATAGGCATTCTCGGTCCGCTCCCAGTACAAGGAAGTGCCATTAAAGCTGACCTACCGAGCAATGTTAATGCAATTCAACTGAACCGAATGCGTGGGCAATTTATTAACAACATCAAAATGCATTCAACGAGCAGCACCTTGGATAAGGTTCCACAATTGTTTGTACAATTTTCAAATTCGAATTGTAACGTTTAAATTATAAAAAATAAAACTGATAGAACAAAAAAGAAAATAATGTGTCTGTGTGTGGGGTTAAGAACAAAACTAAATTCACTTCACACAACACTTTAGTGCTGCATCTCGTCTCGAACAATGTCACTGTCTCCATTGTGACTGTGAGAGTGTACTGTAGATTGACTATTGCCATTCGCCTCGGGATTTGATGGAGAGGCTGGTTGGTGTGGATTTGTCGTTGGCTAGCGGCACACCCAGAAAAGACTTTCGTACTCACTCTTGAGCATGGATCGGGGATTTTGTGCGTACACCAGTCTCACTTTTTATCACTTCGAAGCCCACTGCGTCTATGATGTTCTTCGTGGGTGGGTTCGATACTGTTCTTCGATTGCATGTCGCTGTAATGATAAAGCAGTGGGCCTAGATTTACCCATATTCCACCGGGAACAAGAATTCTGCAAAGAAAAGGTTGTTAGTATCTGCGTAGCCAGCCTGGGTTATTGTCCATACTTGTAAATGGTTTCAATGAATTCTACAATGTTGTTGGCGCAGTCTATGAAGAGGCACGTTGCAACGCAATCATAGGAATTCTCTATTTCATACACCTACAAAATTGAGACCAAATTAAAAGAACAATTTTTAATTTCAATTGTGTTTTAACGTTATTTTCCATTGGGCACATCAGATTTGAATTTCAGATCTCAGATTCATCGTGGCACATAGAACATGAAAGCGGATTGATCTGCTTTTTGTAAATAAGATAAGTTATTATTAGTGCGTTATTAGACAGTACATAAGTTGAGCAAATTGTTTTCGTTTGTCGATGAAAACATACGAACTTAATATGGATAATTATATCGACGAAGAATCGAAATCCATAGATAACGATGAAGAAGAAGAAGATGATAAAGATGATAGTAATTGCTCCAACATGAATTCCATGTCCATTACCTATTTACGTTTTTGTTCTGGATAATTAAAAATAATTTGCACGATCATTATTCAATTCACTGTATTTCAATTTGAAAAATGAGTTATTAATTATTTTCTTCACTGCAGAACTGAACTGTCAAACACAGAAATAAAAAATAAAAAAAATCAGAAGTTTGACATAAAACCCCAAGTTTGCTTCATAACTTCTACTTTTTCGGGGAGTTGAGCGAATCCAAAGTTAATCAACTCTTGGTTTTCTCAACTTCGGAATATCCAAAGTTGAGTGAGTCAACTTCGAGTGAATAAAAGCAATTTCTCAAGTTGAGAATAAAAATCCCCAAGTTGTGTTCAACTTGAAGTGAATAAAATGGCCCTAAGTAATCTTGTTGTATTTAGATTTATTATACATATGTAAAAGTTCGTTCAAATTTTGTTTTCGTTTGATAAACAATATATAGGACATAATAAACAGAGAGAGAAGAAAAAGTTCTCATTCGCAACGTAGGCTGAATCCCCATGATGCTGTGCACACCATCTGGATGTATATTTCAACATTAGTAAAGACCAAAACCGGGGTAAGTGAATTTGCTTTTTACTATTTTGAACGAACTCCTTTATCTAGAGTTGATTGATTTTCTTTTTATTTGGATATTTTTAATTGTGTTTAAATTTGAGTTTTAATTAAATAATTGATTAAACGAGCGCCTTAATGAGCGATTCTTGTTAATAGTTAAAAGTAAATAAAAAGTAACGTAAAGATCGTCTAAATTCAAGATTTAAAAGTCATACATAAAGTAAACATTGACTTAGCTCGTGCACTCCCAAGCCTAAGAGTATGCCACAATTTTAGGGAAAATTTTTGATAATATTACCTATTGTGAATTAATTTTTTTTTTGATAGTCGAAAACAATTACGAATATAGACATAGCAACATAATATACCAATCTATATTCAAGAAATTATTATAATTTCTACATATATAACGAATAAAACTGCGTGAATAATCATTGTTGATATTGATATCTATTAGGAAAACGTTATTACTTTGCATTACCGGATGAAACCATAAAATACACATACTGGTATAAAATATTTTTAGATTTTAATTGCATACTTTTCGGGAGTATTATACATATTTTTTTTTTTTGATAACAGCTGTTAGCTAAAAGATGCTAAAAGGTATACATATTATTATACACCTAACAACATACCTAGATCGTGAATGATAAATAAATTGGATGAATTTCTTATTGATTTAAAAGAAACCATTTTGTATTTTTTGAATTTGAAGGTTCCGCTTCCGCTCTGTATGTCGTTATGTTTTTGAAAGTGTTCGTTAGTTTTACCATTTTATTTTTTTGTGGATTTTGATTTATTTAATTTAGACATGAGTTGTTAGAAATTTTGGAGGAGGATGTGTGTGACCAGTCGGAAGATATACCGCAAGGAGAGACGATGTTGATGCCAACTGAGTGACGTCATCGAATATTGAGTTAGGTTTTGAGATTGAACTGTATGTTCGGTTAAGATATGTTTGATTTTAAGTTTTAGTTGCGTGTTAACATACATCGTCTAAGGGGCTATCGCAATAGAGCGGCGCGATAGCCAAGGTAGCTGAATTTGGATTCAGCTAGGGGTGGGCCAGCTCATGGAGAGATATACCATCTTCCTCTCCATCTCATTCCCGCTATGAGGACTTTTAACTGGGTGTTGATTGGGCAAAAATCGGGCCTCGCAATCTCTCGGTTTTTTTTTCTTTTGGTTACGGTTGCGGTTGTTTTAGATCTGTTTTATTTCGCAAATTTTCAGGCATGTAAAACTAATGTAACCCCCGTCCAGGACTTGTGGCAAGATCCCATACCCATCGCTGAGCTAGCGTGGGGAAGATTATGCCTGAGCCACAAGAGGCCTGGACACCCCTCCTTCTAGTCTGCCCGGACTGCCCCAAAGGTCCTGTTAGTTTGGGTCATATGGGTGGAGATAGTGTTAGAGGGAGGGTCGTTCTCGGACTCAGACTCATTTAGGGATTTTTTCGACCATCTGCGGTTTAGGCCTTCGCCAGCACGATCGATAGTGCCGGAGGAGATCTTATCGCTTTTCAATGGGGCTATGTTCAAATAACAGTTCCCCAACTGATGTCAGCCGTTCGACGAGGACGTTCGTTACAAATTGAAACGAGTGAAAGAGAAAAAATGATGTTAAATACATAATGAAAACATAAGTATATGAAACGAAATGAAATGGAATTGTATTAAAGGAAATCGTTCAATGAATTTTCAACACATAGCATTCTTGCTCCGTAACACTATAATTACGTTGGCAGGAGTTTAGTTTCTCGGAAAAGAATGCTATGGGTTTTTCATGTTCCTCGTCGTCGAGCTGATACAAAACTCCTCCAATTCCGAAACTTGATGCATCACATTGGATCGTGAAAGGCTTTGTGAAGTCAGGGTTGGATAGTAAGGGTGCAGATATTAACGCAGTTTTCAGAGCATCGAAGGACATCAGGGCTTCAGAAGACATGGAAAATGGTTTATTCTTTTTCAATGTGTCGGTAAGGGGACTCGCAATGGAAGCAAAGTTCCTAATGAACCTCCTATACCACCCACATAAGCCTAAAAATCGTCTGACCTGTTTTTGGGACACGGGAATCGGAAAGTCCTTTATAGCCGATACCTTGTCAGGATTTGGTTTGAGATGACCCTGTCCGACGATATAGCCTAAATATCTGAGCTCAGTAAAACAAAAATTCGATTTTTCAATATTAATAGTCAAGTTTGCGTCTCGTAAGCATTCCGCTACTTTGTCTAGGATTGTGAGATGGCTTTCGAAATCCGAGGAAATGATCAACAAATCGTCCAGATAGACGAAAACTTGTTCCCTAAGTGCACTGGGGATCATTTTATCCATCAACCGACACATCCTTTGCGCTGCATTACACAGCCCAAAAGGCATGACGGTAAATTGATAAAGCGGTCGCCCTGGCACAGTGAATGCCGTTTTCTCTCTGGACGTCCGCTCGAGGGGGGATCTGCCAAAACGCATCCTTTAGATCCACACTACTAATGTAGTGTGTTTCATGGAGGCGGCTTAACAGACCCTCCACGTGCGGAAGTGGATAGGCGTCCCTCTTTGTGAGCGAGTTCAGTCTCCGAGAATCAAGGCACAGTCGGTTCTTACCAGGTTTCCGGATAAGAACGACCGGTGAGCTCCAAGAACTGACACTTTCTTCGATCACTCCCAAAGAGATCATGCGGTCCAACTCTTTGTAGATCATTTCCTGAATCGCCGGTGATACCGGATAGTGCCTTTGCTTTACAGCTTCAGAACTACCCGTATCAATTATGTGCATCTCTAAAGATGTTTTTCCTAAACCTAGTTTAGCGAAAGATGGAAATTTGCTAATAACCTCTTCTAGTCTTTTGCTTTGCGATTCGTCTAACGGAATCTTCTGTGGAACATCATTATTTGGTTTTGTATCTGGTGATGCTGTGCTGATGGTTTCGTCAAGTTCGCTCAGAATGTGTGGTGCGATCCGAAACTTTTGCCAAAAATCTATGCCGAGATAGAGAGACTGAGACAAGGAAGGAATTAAATACAGATCAACATTTTCAGAGCGGTTGTTGTAAACAATGTCTACATTAATGCGGCCAATAATGGGTTGTTTGTTGCCATCAGCTGTTCTTATAAATGAATCGAAATTCAAAATGGGTATATTCAGTTCCTTCACAAGCTCAATGCAACCTCTACCAAGGCAAGATAAGGATGCACCACTATCGAGGAGTCCTGAAATAGCTCGTCCATTAATGTCCACAGTAGCATAAGGTCTCGAATCTACGTTGCTATTAAGCGTACTATGAAAGATGTTTTGTTTGTATAATTTTCGCTTTTTGTAACGTAGACGGATCTTTTTAAACTTATTTGATTGATTTGAAATTTTTAGCTCATCTATTTTAAAAATTCTGGCTCGAAGTTCATTATAGTATCTAACCCTTTCTTCATAAGGTTTAGATCGAAATTCATGTCTATTACGTAGTGTTTGATTTAAATTTTGTTGTTGGTTTGAATTAGCAGAATGCAGCACCTCATCACTATGATCAGTGTTTGTGCTGGCATCTGATTTTCTTACTGGTCCGGGTGAGTTTGAGTTGAACTCGAACGAGACATCCCGGAGTTCGTCGCGTTCGATTTCCGGTTTCCCATGTTCGGATTACACTTTCCACAGCTTAACACAGTGACACCATCAGAACCGCATCGATAGCAAAAAAGCTTGTTTATAGGTGAGGGACAATTTATAAACAAATGCCCCGGGTTCTTGCAGTTGAAGCATACGGATGGTTTCTGATGCACTTGTTTGCTATTAGGGTAAGAGCAGTTATTTTGAACAGCGGCAACTTCATAAACGTCAAGGTTGAACTCAGCAGAACCGTTCATGTCATCTAATTCATGGACTGTTCTGAAATTTGGATTACGGTTTGGATTTGAGAACCTCGACTGAATCAATCGTTCTGCTTGCCTACACTCATCCTTGAAGTGCTCTAACGAGTATATCTTCATGGGATAGATGTAGTGCATAAGTTTGGGACTGATGTTGGTCCTAAGAATTTTGATCAAATCTTGGTCTCGAATTGGTTGTCTTAGCTGGTTTTTTAATTGCTGTATAGCAATGAAAAAGTCTTCAAAGGATTCCTGCGGGAATTGCTTTCTTTCCATGAGATGTTTGATTATCTCGAAGTCATTTGCATGTAACTTGAATTGTTTGATTAAAGCTCGACGCAGGTCTGGCCAATTTCCACGAGGATTGTTTCGCAAGAATTGCCAGTACCAATCTTGTGCTACACCCTGTAAAAGGTGGTGAAAATTGTTCATTACTTCGGACCATGTACAATTGTAATTTGTCTTCAACATCTCAACTCTGAAGACGAAATCTTCAACTGGAATGCCTTTGGAAGAACCTTCAAATTTTCGTCCCCAACGATCAAGTTGTAAGTATCTATCTTCAGATTGCCTAACGTTTCTGGTACTATTATTTTGATTTTCATTCGCAAATTCATTTTGTTGATTAGGATAAGAATGATTATTTGATTGCCTGTTTTCCAACATGGTACTATGATTATTCTCATTGTTCCACGCCGGAATAGAGGGATTATCATCTACATGTACCTGTTGGTTGACGAATGGTAGCATGGCCTTCTCAACATTATCTTTTATGAGAGCTGGAAGTAAATTCACGACCGACTCATCAATAAGCTGACGAATGTGAGCGTCTAGTTGTTTCATTTGCAGAGATTTATTTGATACGAACTGTGGAAGACATGGTATTGGATCAGTTGTTGGAATATTGGAAAATGGAATGCGTGTAGTAGCCGTAGCACCACAAAAAAAATTGTCAACATCATTGCTCGCTCTAGCAAAATTTGATGCCGTTTCTTTCGCGTTGGATCTTCCATTACTAACTGACGTAACAATTGGATTAGCATAACTTGTTGTTATCGTTGTAGTGCATTCACTAACTGCACTAGTCGTCGTTACTACAAAGAGAGCAGCTTGGCTAGGCGTGCAGTAATTTTCTTGTGTCACATCAAAGCGGGGGTGTGACACATTAAGAGAATAGCTATTGTTGGGAATTGGTGAGTGCAATACCGGTTGAGTTGCATTACCGAAATGTAAGCTCTGTCTTGGTGTTGTTTGTTTGGTGCTATGCGAACGAGTAGTAACACCGCGCGAAGAGTCCAGTACATTGCCTCTTTGGTGTTTTGGAATAGCTCCGTTACCTGATTTACTCATTTTTAAATATTCTAATATGTTTTGTTTACGAAAGATGGGAACGTAGGAAGAGAGTAGTGGTTGGAAAAAACTATGAGAGAGATTTTAGTACGGTTCTAATATTGATAAATAGAAAAACTAAATATGGGTATGTATTCATATAAATAATAATCGTTGAGTGTGTGGTCTGGTTACATAAAAAAGAGAATTGACTGATGTGAGGTTCATATATTTAGAAGAAGAAGAAAAGAAATTAAAGTGTCACCGATACAACAAAGTAAAACTAATTAGTGTAGATCATCACAAAGCAAGGAGTACCGCATAGTCGAACACCATCACGATCCAGTTATTCATTGTCGGTTCTCAACAAGCTGTGTGAGATTTCTTTACCGCTTATTCCTTCTTCTTCGATTGGACATCGCACGATCAACATCTACTAAACTTACACTTATAATCCTAATCATCCTAACTTAATTAACTTACCTAAAATGTATTTTCTATTTTAAAATAATGTTATAAAATTGAAGTACTTGTTTAATAGAAAGTTATTGCCTATATTTCATTGAACATTTCATTTGGCGACGAGGATTAAGTTAATCATTTGGCAATGGCAGAGGAATTTTTTAAGCAACTTTTGGAGCAGCAGCAGCTTTTTAACCAACAGATTTTGGAGGAGCAGAAATCGTGGATTAAATCAACGATGGACATCAAAAGCGGTAGTAGTGCATCGAAAACTAAAGGTAACGCAATTCCACCTTTTTATTCGTTCGATAGGAGCAAGCATAATTGGGATTCATATAAATGCCAGCTAAATCAGCATTTCGAAGCATATTCAGTAGATAGTGCCGGTGCGAAAAAAGCATTTTTTTTATCGTGGATTGGAAACGAATTGTTCGAACTAGTGCAGAAATTATTCGGAAATACGTCAGTTGACCAATTAACCTTCAAAGACATTGAAGAAAAACTTACTGTACATTTTAAAAGTAACATTCATATTTTGTCGTCGCGTTATGAATTTAACAAAACCAAAATGCGAGAAAATCAAACTTACGCGGAGTGGGTAGCTGATTTGAGAGGGTTGTCGCGAAATTGTAACTTTAAGTGTAAAAAAGAAGGCTGCAATACAGAATTTGTAGACGAACTCATTCGCGATATGATCGTGTTACATACGCCTCATGATGCCGTGCGTACGGCGGCATTACAAAAACAAAATCCTTCACTAGCCGATGTAATGCTAATAGCAGAAGCTTATGAGTCAACACAAAAAACTGTTTTAAAGATTAAAGAGGGTAAAAGTAACGACGATGCATTAAATTCAGTAGTTAATTTAGTTTCCCGCGCGGGGTATCAAAAGAAAAAACTAAAATCTGGGTCCTCTAAATCAGACTACCAATCGTTCAATTTTCAATCATGCTCGGGTTGTGGCACAAATCATGATCGTGCAAAATGTAAATTTCGAGATGCTGTCTGCCGTAAATGTCAAAAAGTGGGGCACATTGCTCATGTTTGTATGGCTTCCTCTTCGCATGCAATCGCAAACACACGCACTTCTAGTGGCCGTCAGCAAAAGCATTTTAAAAAACATTATCGGTCAGAAGCTATTCAGTCAATAGATGAAATACTAACAGTTAGTTCGGAAATAGATTCTAATGAACGACGAATTATTGTCGACCTTAAAATCAATGATTATTCTATGAAATTTAATTTTGATACAGGAGCAACATGCTCCATTATTGGCTTAGCAGGTTATAATTTGTTAAATCGCCCTGAATTAGACAATTGCAAGCGCGTTTTAAAAGGATACGGTAACCAACCCATACCAATCTTAGGTATTTTTAATGCAACTGTCTGTTTCGGAACTCAATCAAAAATATTACCACTTCTGGTCACAAACACTAATGATGGAAGCAATATATTCGGAATGGATTGGTTTAACGCGTTTGGGCTGAAAGTTGAGCAACACCAAGTAAATTCACTGGAACATAATCACGCCGTAGATGATCTCTGTGCCACCTACAAAGACATATTTCAGTCAACCCTAGGACACTGCAAACATTTTAGGGCTGAACTGCATTTGAAGCCCGATGCAAAACCGAAATTTTTCAAGCCCCGTCCCATTCCATTTGCAATGCTTGATGCATTCAAAGCAGAGGCTCAGCGCTTAATTGACGCCAACATTTGGAAACCTGTCCAATTTAGTAAATGGGCTGCCCCCATTGTTATTGTTTCCAAAGCATCAAAGTCCATTCGAATTTGCGGCGACTTTAAAGTCACAGTTAACTCCCAAATCGATATTGAATCCTATCCTATACCCAGGGTGGAAGAGCTATTTCACAAACTGCGCGATGGCCAGCTCTTTTCCAAACTAGATCTTACCGATGCCTATTTACAACTGGAACTTCATGAAAGTGCCAAGGAGCTACTTGTTGTAAACACTCCTCTGGGCTTATTCCAGTACCAACGACTTCCTT